>NJDD01002712.1:121224-134061 GCA_002245505.1 Calephelis nemesis
GCGCAAGTGAGCGCGGACACACACACATACATACACAGTGCCTACAAAAAATCAGAATAATATAGATAAACGTTTTTTATATTAAAAAAACATTCTGCCCAGGATTTTTTTACCGATTCCAAAAACGGAGGAGGTTCTCAATTTTACTGTATTTTTTTGTATCTTTGTTACGCGATTACTCCAATAGCCAATCATTTTTTGATTTTTCTTATTTAGAAAGATAGTGAGTCCATGGTGAGATGAGAGATGAGTTAAAAATGTATGTATTCTTAAGTGTTACGTCAAAACTACAATAATTATGTTGACAATGATGAAAATTTCGAAGCCATTTGCTATCTTTAAAAAAATTTATCAAAATGTAATTTTTTCTTAGCCTATTCTAACATTATTTTTAATCTACTAAATGTATTATAAAATGTGTTTCATTCTTTTATCAGCTCAGTGTAGGTCAATGGATATTCGGAGCTTATACTATAATATGTACATTTTAGTGAAACAGTATTTTGCACAACTGCACTGCTTAGATACATAAACCAGGCAAATGTCCGAACGTGTACAGAATACTGTCACTTATAGGCTAGATCATCAAACAAACAACTTGGTGCTTTGTCTCTACGTAACAATGCTTAAAACAAGGCATTGGAGATTCAGCGCTTACCTTCTACAGATTACACTTGTGTGCCTATTTCCTTTATTTCTTTACCACTATTCATAATGTATCATAAATTATGATTAGCATATGTGCTATCATCTTTATTTGGTGCCCCACACACACGTATAAAGAAATTTGCGGGTTCGTATATTATTCGTAGTGTAAAGGATCTACGTACTTCAGTTTTTCGAAACTTATATTGTTCTGAATCATCTGCCTAGAAGTACAGGAAGCAAGAGTAAATAGTCTTCTTCTAGATTAGTGCTAGAAACTAGTGCCTTGCTTTTAGTCCCTAACTACGAAATTCATTACAAAATACGTTGGTATATCGGGTTTTTCGAAATATTTTGTAATAGATATTTACTTTAACACTAGGTACATTATGTTTTATAGCCATAACCTCGTTCATTCAAGTGTTAAATTCATAGCATTTTATGAATTTTGTACAGATTTACACAAGTGACGTAATTATGAAGAAATTGTACATAGTGTATTTCTTCACTCGCATTAATTGAGCTTGAGCAAACACCGCTTTACTCAAGAACCTGATATTATTTTCTTAGGCGATTAAAAATATTTTTAAAAATTTAAGCCTGATTTTGTTAAATCAAATAATTTGATACAAAATTAAACTTGACTAATTGCAAATGCTAACGCTTACGCCAAAAATTACACTGGCGTCGTCGATCGGTGCATTGTCTGTGCTATCGATTCGACAATTGAATCGAACTTATTACTCGTAGTAGTAGCTAAAACTCTATTTCCAAGGCATCAATAAAATGTCAGTACAATCTGTACTCTTCTACAATAAGTGCCAAGATTAAGTTGAAAATACAATTTCTCCGTCATTTCATTTAATAAGCCTTGTGTACTTCTACATTTTTAGTTTGTATCTTTATTTAGTCTATCAAACAAAAATGCTTTAACAAACCTCCTAAACCAGAACAAAGCGATTTCTCTGTCGTTATGGAGGCAGGAATTGTTTAGGCCAAGTCTTTGGTTTAGGCAAAATTTTGCCATATTGAGGATTTACGATCAATCGTTATTTAATAATATTATACAAATTTATGCTGGATTTTATCTGCATTGACATATCAATGATATTTTTAAATGAGAAAATAAAACATATTTTTAAATGCGAAAAGAAGACATAACTGTTGCCTATACATACCACAGATGTTATAGGTGTATCACTATACTGCCTAATAAGTTGTCTATTATAACTGCGGACATTGTTAATTATTATTTAAATTATTTTTATTTTTCATTCGATCTACTTCACCCATATCTAATTAAAAAAATGAGATTACCTACTGATTAGCTATGTCAAAATAATACACAATAGACCTCTAGCATATTTTTATTAAATAAGAATATGGACAAAATTCTGAAGTGAAAACTTCTTTAGCGGCGTTGCGCACTTTTTTCGGAATGGGTAAAAACTTCTAAACTCATGTCAGATCGTCAGATCGAAAATTCGTAATACGGCGCAGGGCTTTTGCGCGAATAAGACGGCGCAGGGCGCTCGCGAATGTTCGTGCTGTCATGTTTGTGTACGATAGCGCAATAAATGAATAGGTATTCTATTCTACTACATAAATGATAGTACTTTTATACTGATAATTAAAGCAATTCGTGCAAACTTATTCCCTAACTATTCCAAAATATCAAAAATGCACAACGTGAATATTCAAGTTTTCACTTCTACCGGCAATCCCGGAGTGCAACCCGTCGTTTTGTTATCGGATCTTCCACTGCTAAAATTAATGTAACTTTATCGAAATAACTAGACTAATTCGCCGTGACGTGATAGTTACTCTCCAGGTTTGACAAAATTCTGTTCATAAAATAGACAATCACTGTCTCTAAAATGAAATATAAATAAGCCTATCGTTAAAACTTTGTTCATAAATCACAATACAAATACGAATACATAACAAATGGTACGTCAATATGACTTGTTACTTACATATTGCAGGCTAATCTTGTAAGGCCGTGTCCACTTGTGAATAAACTGCCTATGGAGTCGTAAATCAGTTTCAGTTAGCATCTGCCAGCCGGTACATGTGGGGTGGTCGATAAGCTGGCCTTACATTGACGAGACGGATTGCTACATCTTAAGGTGCATACAAACCAGTGCTGCCAACTCGTTTTAGCAAAAATGCGATGTTATTTCTGTAAAAAAGCGCTAGAATGCGCTGTGTTAAAGCCATAGAGAATAACGCTAGGTATTAACATTAAAAAGAAACCATATTTTTTTAAATGCGAAAAGAAGACATAAACGTTGCCTGTAGACACCACAGATGCTATCCTACCTGATTAGTTGCCTATTAAAATTGCAGACACTGTTACTTATTTAAATTATTTGTTAGTTTTTTGTTAGTCCGGGCTCCTTTGCAGAATAGACCATCTGCCTTCCTGCCAAGTAGCTCGTAACAGGCGAGCACAGACTTACCGTCACTAACATCATGGTGGTAAAGTTTCGCAGCGACTCGCCCGGATTGGTACCACCGCCTTACCTATTCCTGCCACCATAACGTCAGCGCTTGCTGTTGACGTGTTCCGGTTCGGTGGGTAATATACCCGTTATAATTACTTTCGGTGGACGCCTAACATCCCGGCTTCAGATTGACGACGCATAATTTAGTACTTTTGGTGTCTCTAGGCGGCGTGAATTTCTTACCATCAATGCCTTGCAATATAAAAAAAAATTAGCAAATGGCAAAAATAGCGCCACATTGGTAATCTTCAGGTACCGACCACCGACCTAAGACTCGGACTCAGTTACCGACGCGGCAAGCATTTGTGTAACGAATGTCAATGTCTGTGTTTCAGGGTCTGGGTGTTTGTTAAATTTAAACTGATATGTGTTATACCATAACCAAAATTTATACTTATAAATTAACATGTTCTGACTGACTGATTCATCATCGCCGAGCAAAAACTGTTAGAGTTACAACCATGGAGTTTGGTGATTAGGGTTTTTATATTGAGTAGACACCCACTAAGGACGGAATTTTGGAAATTCTACCCCTAAAGGGGTGAAAAAGGGGTTGAAATTTTGTATGGATAACCGTCATTTTTTTAGTTAGTAATGTAAATTTTTATTTTTGGGTCATTTATTAAAAATTAGTAGATACCCCTAAGGGGGTGAAATAGGGGTTAAAAAGTTTGTATGAAAGTCCTGATCAATGGGCTATCAATCCTTATCAATTATAATCCTTAAAATATAATCCTCAAAATATATATATAAAAAACATAATCGTTAAAAAATATAGTCCTTATCAATTAGTAAATTTATTAACTGTTACGCGAGCAAAGGCGCCGGTAGCAGCTAGTTCATTATAAAACTCAACTTTTAGAAATTTGCATTTGTTCATAAAAGTAACTTGTTTATGCTTTTCTGCTAAATTCCTTCCAAAACTAAGCACTGTAAACAGACCTATCCAAAGAATATTACAAGTACATGAATGAAGTTACTCGTAAACGACAATGATTATTTTAGATTTTCCCCGTGTTGGTCCGGGCTCCTTTGTAGAATAAGACCATCTGCCTTCCTTGCCAGGCAGCTCGTAAAAGGCGAGCGTAGGCTTACCATCACTAACACCGTGACATCCGACTAGGTGGTAGAGTTTGGCAGTGACTCGCCCGAATTGGTACCACCGCCTTACCTATTTCTGCCGCCATAACGTCACGACGTGTTCCGGTTCGGAGGGTAAGGTAGCTGGTAAACTTACTTTTGCTCGAGGCCTAACATCACAACCTCAGGTCGGCATCGCACCATTACCACCTTTGGTGTCTTTAGGCGGCATAATTTTTTTACCAACAGGAAATCAAGAAAATGTTTGCCCTCCTATAACATAAAAAAAGTTAAATTTTAGTATTTTTTCTCAACGATAAAAAAAGGAACCTAAACTATTTTCGTCATAACTTGCCTTTGTTTTATGCTACGTATTTTTATCAAATACACTAATTTCATTCATTGTTTAAAAACTTAAAACTTTCACTAATCGACAAATATTGACTTTAGAAAAAACTTTACAGGAAAAAAGTTTCTTCAAATTAAACAATGCAATGGATATACCATTGCACTGCTTACCTCGATTAAAAATCTAACTCCACGAAAACTTTATAATAAAACGTCTATGGAACCTAAATCAATATTTTTAATAAAAATCCGTGCTGCTTAGCAAAATTATACAGTCCGAATTTCACCTCTACATGCTGGGCTTATACGTCAAACCTGCCGTCTCAACATGCCGACACTATAGTACCTACATAATAAAATCAATAGAAACAAAGCACCCAAACTTACACTTGATGGCCAGTTGATAATGTGATCACGTCGAAACAGCGCTATTTTGTCACAAAGGAACGCTCTCGAATACTCTAGATCCTAGTTTGAATGCGCCTTTATGCCGCCATTATAACATGATCCACCTCTCCGTCACTACTCACCCAAGTAATTCAATACAAGAATGGAACTTATTGAAGTGCATAGCTTTATTATGCTGCTGGTCTAGTTTTTTAATCAAACAAGATTTTTAATTGACCAATTAAAATCCACAGCGCTCAAACACAAGTTTCAATTCTTATATATGAACAAACAGCCAATTTAGGATCTGCGTTTTGTAAAAAAAAGTACCCATGAAATAAAAGCACAGTTATCATTGAAATACGTCATACAACACAAATAAATTTCAAATTGAATATGAAAGGAGACATAATTGTGTGTGTGTGCGTCGTGTGTGTGAACGTGCGTGCGTCCAGGCATGAGTTTTTATATGTTTATGTGTGTTTACTTGTGAGTGTGTATTTTGTTTAAAATACAATTCATATTCTTATATTTAGGTCTTTAGTTCTTACTTTTTTTATAACATTGGAAGGCAAGTAAAGTCTGCCTGTTTGCCTGCCTTAGTAAGAAATTCACGCCACCCCAATCCGGGCGAGTCGCTGCAAAACTCTACTACCTAGTAAAACCCATATTTAGCCCATTAATCCCTATTACTAGAACGTTCCTCAAGCAGTTGGACTCATGCTAGCTCATACTACACCTAAAAATACATTCTCTGATAAAAAAATTGTGTGTGTACTTATGTACACGTGTTAGAAGTTATACTTCTTCGGCGTAATAAGATAAAAATCTTTTTAAAAATTTTATCATTTGCCTTATTTTACATTTGTAGACAAAATGACACTAACCATAGAAAAAAGGTATTTAATACATTAAAAGTTTTATTATAATGCATTATTTAGTTAAATAAAGTTTATTTAATATTTAAGGTACCTTTTTTTGAAAAACTAAAATGTTATCTATAGCTAACTTCATCATGTCGGTTTTTCGTGACGGTGTGCGCGCGCATCGTAAAAATTTACCCTCATCATTTTTTCCTAACGCGACAAAAGAAGTATAACTTCAATAACTCTAATACAGTCTACCAGTATATTACCCAGTCAACCGTGTCCTAACACTATATCGTCCATTTCAACGCAGATATTGATCACTTCAGTCAACAAGAGGCCACACTGTGTGCTGATGAACCAACAATAGCTTTGATTTTGACACTTTGCGCTCGGCTGCACTCGTTAGCCGCTTCTATTATTTATAGGCAATCTTCGTCAACGTCAATGCTCTGTACAAGCACTCAGTGGTTATCCAATAATGCCATATTCAGCTGTTAGTGTGCTTTGCACTTCAGATTCTAAAATTGTTTATAGATTTTTAGAACTTTTTCCACTTTTTATGCGTGAGGTCAGCGAACCATCACACTACTCTCTTGATGGTAAAAGACAACCGTGGCCTCTAGGCACCATAGATGTTATAGGTAGCTTCCCTGAAGCCGTGATGCGTATGCGATACTGTATTACTATATGTAATGTATACCGGTTACCCTACAGTCCGAACCGGAACATAAAATGGCGGCAGGAATAGGTAAGGCGGTGCATTTCTACCCGTGCAAGTTGCATAGCGATCTGTGCTCTTACGAGTTGCCTGACAGTGCAGATGATGCTCTATTCTACTGACAGAAGATGATCTATTCTTTTAAATGGACTCGAACCAACACAGAATAGAAATGCTTTACGTAGCCACTTGTGGTGAGTGTAAGTTTTTAAACGGATTTATTTTGCTATCGAACGTAAAGAAGAAATAGACTTATAGTCAGTTTATGTAACAGCATTGGTGGGCAAACTTCGGCCCCTGAGAAGGTTTATTCCGGCCCATTTTTTTCAAGAAGAATATGAATGGTTAAAAAGTTAAAAAACTTTTGAAATTTGAACAATTAAGATACTGAATCTATACTTTAAACATATATAATGCGTATTTCATATACTAAGGCTTCATAAGTCGGTTTAATTTTAATAAAAAAATTGTAAAAAAAAATGCCTTATGTTATCCGTATAACACGTTTTATAATCGTTATATTTACAGCTCTTTTTAGGTGTTTTTAACTAGCCGGCCTGCCTCAAGATTTATTTTAATTTACTGGCCCGCCACTAGATTTTTTTTTAATTTGCCAGCCCGCCGTCGAAAATGTTTGCCCATTCCTAGTCTATGGTAACATGATGCATACATGAAATTTCTTGCAAAAAGTAATTTTCAGGCTACTGATTAAATACCTTCGATTCGTGGAAAGTGAAAGATTCACTTTCCATTATCAACATATGGTATATTTTGCTTTCCAGACCCATTTCTAATTATCCTACCAGTCTGTGACTTACACCACCCGTTTTCTCCGTGTTGGTCCGGGCTCCTTAGCAGAATAGACCATCTGCCTTCCTGCCAGGCAACTCATAAAAGGCGAGCATAGGCTTACCGTCACTAGCACCGTGACATCTGACTAGGTGCAACAGCAGCAGCAGCTAGGTGCAGCAGCAACTCTTCTGGATTGGTTCCTCCGCCTTACCTATTCCTGCCGCTATAACTTTATGGCGTGTTCTGGTTTGGAGGGGAAGGTAGCCGGTAAACTTACCTTTGCTTGAGGCCTACATCCCGGCCACAGCTTTGGCAACGCACTTTTGGTGTCTCTAGGCGGCGTGAACTTCTTACCACCAGGAAATCCGTCTGCTTGTTTGTCTTCAAATATCATTAAAAAACCAACCATATGAGGCTCGAACTCGATTCCCACTACCAGCAAGCACTTAAATATTATGATGCATACAGAAATCTATTCTTTTACTTTATGATCTGAATCTGTATTAAATTTAATTCGACATCAAATATACGTGTTTTATTTGTCATTAGCATTCATAATTAAAGCAAATATTTGTAATAAATAATTGAGAACACAAAACATCAAAGTTAACAATTTAAAAAACTCAAGTGATATTATTGCACTTTGCCTTAGCAAAAAAATCTTACTTTGATTTAGTTAAAAAGGTTTAAAGTGTCACTTAATCCAGTATCATTTTTTTCTTTATTATTCACAATGCCAATGCCTATGTTTTATACCGAAATAAATAATAAATTTAATATTTAATTATTAATTTATTTAATAAACACTTACTAGGTGGTAGGGTTTCGCTGCGACTCATCCGGATGAGTAATACCGCTTCACCTATTTCTGCCGTCATAATGTCAGTGCTTGCCGTTAACTTGTTTTGGTTCGGAAGATAAGGTAGCCGCTAAGCTTACCTTTGCTCATGGTCTAACATAACGGTCTTAGGTTGACAACTCACAAGTACTACCTTTGGTGTCTCTAAGCGACGTGAATTTCTTACCATCAGGAAATCCGTTTGCTTGTTTGCCTTTTTTCCGGTCCAAGATTATAAATATAGCCCGTTATAGTTTTCTATAATTCGTGACACTTATACTTCTATGTGCATGTATATGTGTGTCTGCTGCCCTCTCTGCTTTCACCTGGCTACGCCTAAAAACATAGATATTTTTCTAATAACAAAATCCAGTTTATACCTTTACTGTCACATCACGTATAAATAGAAAAGCAATCAAATTCTTTTTAGGTCAAAGAATGGTAACAGGACACAGAAAATGCTGTATACACAAAATGTAGCTCTTTGAAATATACAGGGAGTATAATTCACAGAGACATGATGAAACAGTGAATTGCTGAAGCCCAACTGTCACCACGTGAGTACAAATGTCCCTGATTTATCTACGCACGACGTCCGACGCTGTTTTGTAGTAACATCGTTGTTTTCCATCCCATCAGCAAGATGAGCTTCATATGCAAGCTGTGTTAAGCATTCTATAATTATTATTAATGGGCCAAACCAGATATGGTATTCGTCATGTCAATCTCAGGTTTTGAAATGTTAAACTGGATTCAGATTGAGTTAGAATTTGCACGCGTAGATTAAGATTTAAGATGTAATGAGATAAGTTTAAAGGAGAATGAGCAAATACGCCCGACTCTTGTAGCACTTCAAGCAATATTTTAATGAAATCTATATTAATACGTGATGCCAAAACTTTGGAACTTTTACGAAAATACGAAAATTTCGTAAAAGTTTCTTTACGAAAATTTCGAAAACGCAGGAGCATAAAATTTGGCACGCTTGTAGTTTATGTGTAGGAGAAGTGCAGAACGCTAATATTTTTCGATAACAGTGCTCATAAAGTACATTAAATCAATAAATAAAACATTACCCACTTTAACACATTAACCGCTGGGGAAGAAAGGTTCTCGAGCAGCGGCCCCGCACCGGAGGACGTAGTGTTGGACGACCTCCCACACGGTGGACTGATGACCTGGTCAAAGTCGCGGGGAGTCGCTGGATACAAGCGGCTGGTGACCGTGACTTGTGGCGCTCTTTGGGGGAGGCCTATGTCCAGCAGTGGACGTCCTCCGGCTGATGATGATGATGATGATGAATTACACACACTACCATGCATTTGACACACACAAACAAATATATTGATGAAAACGATAAAAGATCACAGATGGCACACTAAAAGGTTTGGAAACAAAGTAGTTGGTCTTGAGAAATGAAGGTGACATTCTTATCAACAAGATATTAAAATTTGTTATGGTCGGATTTCGACCAACGGGTGACCAATAGCAGTGTTAAATATATGAGCACATTGTTCTGCAACAACTTATCTGAACTTGATATCAGTTACAAGAAAAAAAAATTATAGTAACAAGCTGAACTGACTAATATTATGACTGGTAGAGACTGTTTGATAAACTGTATTGTTTATGTTTAACAGATAGTCGTACAATAAGATCTGGTACACATATAGCGAGTTTTTTTTTAGAATAACTAATATGTTGCCAACCTCGCGATTTTTACAACTTTACCGGGCTTTACATTATTTGGTATTTGGGATTTGCAAGGCACCAAAATATTTTTTTTGGATGGCGTCATTATTGGCCGAGATGGATTAGGATTGTGTATGTGTAGTGATAATTATGTGTACAATATAAAGTAATGACCGAGATCACGTTTCCTTATTTTTTCATTTACTATTTTCAGTAAGAAATAGAAATTAACATTAGTAGAACTTAATACTGTTTTCTATGTTTTATTTTTTTTAATTTCGAAAAAAGTATATTTGTAAGTGAGTAGATCAACAATTGTAGCATATAAATATTTATTATATCTTGCTACAAGTGCTGGGACGCAATTCATTGTAATTTGCCCATTCTCCTTTTTCATAAAAAGTCATTTTTGCTCTACTATTATTAACACGTTAATTAGACTCGCCCTCGAAGGAAAAGTTAAAGGGTAGTGAAAAGTAGTAAGTATAAATTATAGATTACTACTATTAGGTACTAGCCGACCCAGCGAACTTCTCTCACTTGGCACTCAACGCTGTCTGCTCTGCGTTAAATCCTTTTCAGGATTTAATATGTGTCTATAAAAACTTTTTTTTATTTATTGTAAGTTTTTGTTGTTTCTTTAGTTGTATTGTAAGTTATTATACAGATGAGTCAAGCAAATTTTTTAAATTAATATAAATGATTTATTATTTATATTTATTAAATATAACATACATGTTTCAAACGAATCAAATTACTTATTTGTATTTATTACAAGCTTCATTATTTATTTACTAATAATTTAAAAGTGCGATTTAGTTTAATTACATCGTAAAGTATTACTCTCTCCAATTCTAAAAATTCAGACGTAGAAAAGGTAAAACAAACTCCTCGGTGACCAAGACGTCTATAATTGTGTTAAGCTTATACATTCCATACTTGTACTCGTACTTACTAATATTATAATTATTATAAGTCTGTCGGAATTTCTGCCTGTCGGTCTGTTACGCTTTCACGGCTTAACAGCTGATTCAAAAACCTACCCCCAAAAGATAAAAATAGGGTTCCCAAAAATCCCAAAAAGAAAAGTCTCACAAAGTCGCGGGTAAATAGCATGGAAAAAAAGTTTAACGTTCGAAAAGCTTCCAAAAACAAATAAAATGCAGAACAAAAGAAAAAAAGTATTTTGCAATTTTGTATTTTTTTGCAGAAACAAGTCTCTTGTTTTGGCAAGATAAATTCGGAGCCGATTTCCTCTTGAGTTGTGACCTTTTCTTGTTGACATCTTTATCGGTCGATTTCTAAGATGTGAGGGCGTGGAAAAGTTAAATAAATTTAAGGAGAACATTAGATAAGGGAATGGCTTTTGTAATGTCTTCGGGTCGCCGTAAATGCAACTGATGCGGGTCGTAGATATCTGCCGAAAACATAATACGAGTTCAAACTTGCTGTGCCAATATACAAAATAAATATTGCTTTCCCAACAAACTTTTGTTGTTGTTCGGTTGAACCCCTGACGAAAAAGAGTGCTATAAAGAGTAGGAGTGCTATAAGTTGAACTTGTGTGTGTATGTGTGTGTGTGTGTGTGTGTGTGTTTGTCTGCAACATCATAACTTTTGAACGGATGGATCGATTTAGATGCGGATTTTTTGCTCGAAATCTGGTTCCGTTTGCGAATAGGTTTTGCAGGTATTTGAAAATGTTAATTTTATGATTACGATTATTTAAGTTTCGTTTACAGGATAGTTCAAAGTGTGAAACAATCATAAAATTAAAAATGTATAATGATTCCCGACAAAGCCTTCCTGTAATGCAGCTGAGGATAATTTCGAATTAGCTTTCAAAGGAAATTACCGGCTCAAAATCGGCCAATTCGTTTACGAGTTATGGTGCCACAGTCAGACACAGACACGGACACACACACGTCAAACTTATAACACACCTCATTTTCCGTCGCAACTGAAAAAATAATGAAATACTGACGGTACAGTTATGTGCGCTTTCGTACCAGAGCAGGGATCAATCGCCTTATTTATTCCTTCCGCCATAACGTCTGTCATGTTCTGTTCCGTAGGGTAGGGCATCCAGTATACTTACACAATAGGAAAATCCCGACTATGGAACAGTGACCTATGGCGTATTTACGCCATGGTGATCTCTTGTCACTAGGAGAGCCATGTGCATTTTTGTTGTTATATTCCATGAAAATAATCTGAAATTCGTGTATGATGAATAAATAAATCCATCTCTTTATTGTGTCAACGGCATACTCAAAATAATCACGTTCGACAAACACTTGATAAAAAATATATTTCTTTTTGCATGGAAATATATTCGCTGTAGACTACTAGCTTTTATTAAAATTAAAAAGTGGTGTGACGCTCACTGACCGCATTCATAACAGTGAGATCTGAGAAAGAATGGGATTGAAGTTTTACATACATACATATATACATTCATATCTTCACGCCAAGTCCCTTGCGGTATATGCAGAGAGTATTGAGTGCCCAACCTAATGATCCTGACAAATATGTCTGGCTACCTTCACATTCATTACCCTTTTCGTACAAACACGAAGGTTTCGGAGACTCTGCACTCCACCCTCGGTTATTATCCGAGTGATCTGATCCTGGAATGTCAACATTTGACTCCCCGGGTACCTACATCCATCATCATTCGCATTGTATATCTGCTTTGTCAATACTTCATCCGTCATTCTTTCCACATGGCCGAACCAGCGGAGCATGCCTCGCATTTAAACACCAACACTTTCTTTCAATCCCACTCTTAGTGAAATGTTTTTAATAATATTTTGGTATCAAATATTTAGTGAGAATTGTGAAGCTGCTGATTATTTTAAAGGAAATTTTTAAGGATTTTTTTTTAAATAATCAGTACAAATAGTACAAAATTGTCGTCCGCCAAGCGATCGCAGAGCGCGCGGTCGTAAACCGCCGAGA
>NJDD01002712.1:134113-146705 GCA_002245505.1 Calephelis nemesis
GGGAACCGCAAACAACCGCAAGCGCTGCGGCTGAAAATCGCGCCGTGAAATGTGATCTTACTTTTTTTTTGCATATAAATCTACATTCTACGGAATCTGCGGGCCCGCAACCGCAGCGGGCGCTGGTAAAAACCACGCCGTCAGTTTTTAGTCTTAGTTGTAGTTACCATATTCAATAGCTGACAGTGAAATAATTTAAATACTTCGATTATTGTTGCGGGCCCGCAACCGCAGCGGGCGCTGGTAAAAACCACGCCGTCAGTTTTTAGTCTTAGTTGTAGTTACCATATTCAATAGCTGACAGTGAAATAATTTAAATACTTCGATTATTATCCAATCAAACATAACAATCATAAACACTAAAGCATGTAGTATATCCAAGCAAAAACTTTCACATAAAACTCTATCGAAAATTGGAAGATAAAACTGGATACGCCAAAAGGTGTAATAGAATTTTCTCAAATTAAATATCTAAAGGCTCAGTCCATTAACTATGAAAAAATGGACGAATGAACAGTTAAAGAAAGAATAAAATTTTGTTGGGCTATAAATTAACCGGCCCGAGGGAGAGCTGCGCAATCTGCATTAGCCGAGACGCACTTCTTTCCAGCGATTAAATGAAATTTCATGCCCGGTTGCCTACGGAAACTCACTGGACAAAGGTCTGGGGGTATTTAAATTGAATGCTTTTAATCCGTAAAGATATCCTTTTTTTCTTAAACCACCTTGCAAAGATCCAAATAAGGTTCTCTTCTATTAACAGCTATTTTAAAGAACTTCACTATTGTTGAATCATTGTTTGCTTTTCATTATTTTACGTCTGTATTTTGTATGATTAGCGATGAAGGATATCCCATTTTAGTTTTGGAAGACTATTGATCTTGTATCATATTTGAATTGTCGACGTCTTCTTAACCCATTACTGTTTTTGAATTATCGCTATTGTACTTCTATGTGAATGTATATTTTAACACTTTCTAGCGAAAACTAATTAACCAATAATCTTGAAACTTTGTACACATATTTTTGGAGGTATTAAAAGTAATACAGAATACTTTTTAATGACAACAAATTAGAGCAAATTTGAGGGTAAAAGCTAGTATTTCATAATGTATTAATAAATATGTTAAAGACATGATCATAAAGACAATTTCAATATTAAGAATATCTCAAAACTACTAGTTGGACGTTAATAAAAGGAATATGGGACCACCATTTTGGAAAATAAGCTTTCTTTCAAAAAAAAATTATCAAATCACAACATAGTAATTTAATACTTGAAATCATTTCTTGTAGTTTTAGTGCCATTTAATTATTATAGAAGAGAAGAAGGTGAAAAATTTACTGATTTTAAAAAATCCTAGATATGCTTGATATGGAAAAGGTGCAACCCGAAGCTGAAAGTTAATCTTCTTATCGAAATTTTTCAGCATCTGTAGATATCGAATTTAATCAATAGCTCCCAAATAAGTTGTAACTCGTAAAGTGTTATTTTAAAATTCTCCTTGTTAAGTGCTATATAATCTTGTAGTTAGTTATTTGCATGTGGCAAAAGCCTGAAAAGACATATTTTCTATATTTTTAAACCCCGACAGAAAACAAGGGGTATTATAAGTTTGACGCGTGTGGCCGGATATCACAATTTTTGTTTGAGTGGACCGATTTTGATGCAGATTGTTTAAAACTGACGTGATGCTTAGAACTGATATTGAACTAAGTATTGTTCATGAATTGGATGGCCTGACCTAAGAAACGCATAGCTAAATGTCGTATTTCGCGCAGCGTTTTTTCATTACTTAGCCAAGTAAGCTTCTTGAATTCGGGTGTCAGTGTCTTCAGTTAGTAAGTTAGTCGTAAGTGTCCAGGTTGTTCCTCTGCCTACGTGTTTAGGGATACGGAGGCCACCCGTGACGATAATATTTTCATATTTTTTATCATTATGGCTATTTTCTACGTAAAATTTCAATCATAGCAACACTGTTTACTTAGCAAATGTGCTGAGTCCTTGCCATAAGTTTTCAGCTAATATTTCGGTTAATAATTTCTATGAATACTTTGAACAGCGCCTCTATTGGTAACTAAGAGAGACACATATTTTAATCAAATTAGTCATAAATTTCGATACGTAACTTACCAAATGTAATCTATATGGTACTCATGGTATAGGCACTGCTTGTCAAGTTTACTATACTTACTAACGTGTCTGTAAATTATTTGTATAAAAGCTTCGAACAGCGCCCCTATCGGTAACTAAAAGAAACTCGTTTTTAGACTAAAACTGTAATAGATTTCAACACGTAACTTACTGAACGTAATTTATACCAACTCGTGGTAAAGGCTCTGATCGAAATTTTGTTATTAGAATAAAAAATAACGGTTAAATAAAAATATCTTGCAGACAAATAATAAGCCAATCCGAAACCGAATGTCGGCCCTTATTCACTAATCGAGTAATTTCTTCTATGTTATTAAAGGAAAATGGAAATATTTGCCGGCAGTCGCGCACTCAAAACACGTTCTCAAAGAAGCTATTGAATTTTTAACCCTCTTTTTCGACTTGCAGGTTCAGAATTCACCCTTTGCGATGGGATTAAAATGTTATTATACTATTAAAGCCCTCGTAAATATGTTTTATTTTATCGCTTTTGTTGTTAAAAAATGAATTTGCCCCTGTTGTTATAAAACCTAAGCTTCTGTAAAGGTTATTTGAAATTGAAAAAATCGTATTAAGTATATCTTTATCTAAAAACGAGTCTGACTTTAAGAAATTTTTTTACTTTTAAATTACGGGAAAGCTTATAATAGGTACATGTTGTAATGTGATAGGTGGGGCAAACCGGGTAAATATCCAATCTCCGAGAACGTTATTTTTTTATTAGAAAAAAAAACAAAAGCCCATATCCCCGAAGTGGTAGACAGAGGCTCAACCACGGCACCCACGACTAGCCGAAGACACTAAATGCCAAAATGTGATAGGTGGCAAGCCTATCGCTATCGCGGACACATATGCAATCGCCTGGGATTAATTTTATTTAACGTTAATTTTATTAAAGTATCTTCACACCCATATCCCCGAATGGGCAGGCAGACGCACAACCACGACTAACCAAAGACACCAAGTCCCACAATGTGATAAGTGGCAAGCCTAAAATTGCAAATATACATATTCTAATTTTTTTGTTGCCGGATCCGGGGACCCGGGTTTTCTAGAAATCAAGTCCGACGCCGGACCGCTAGACCACAAAGGGCGATTTTTATTAGAAAATTGAAAAATCTCTTGAACGTGAAAAGTCACTGAACAAGCACACGGCTCTCTTATGTTACAGGTGCGTCCTGTCCTGAAACCGAAATGGAAGGCCCGCTGTTCAAGTCTACCGGCTACCCTATTCTCCAAACCTATAGGTAAGGCGGTATATTGATACCCGGACAAATTGCTGCATACCACTCTACCAGTTGTTGGTAATTACCTTTACTTAAAGCCGTGCTCGCCTCTTATGAGCTGCCTAGCCGAGAGGCGGATGGTCTATTCTACTTAGCAGACCCGCACCAACACTGGGAAAATTACTGTAAACATTATTATATTAAACACTAGATGTCCTGGCGAACTTCGTTCCACCAGTTAAGTATTTATGGGAAAAATAAAATATTGTTTTATTACTTTCCCTGCAATGTTTGCGGTTTTTCTCTTCATAAGAACCTTCTTCTGACATTAACTAACACAACAAAAAAATAATTTTCCAAATAGATTCAGTCGCTCGGAAGTTACGCGTTTATCAACAAATTTATCAATTCATTTTTATATCATAGACTAGCTGTTCCGGCGAACTTCGTCCACCCGTTCAGTTTATATGGGAAAACTAAAGTACAGTTTTTCCCATTTTCCCTGAATCTTTTCCGGTATTCCTCTTCATAAAAACCTTCTTCTGACAAAAACCAACGCAACAACGAAAAAAATATCCAAATCGGTTCAGTTGTTCGCAAGTTATACGCTTACCAACACAATTAGAAATTCATTTTTATATTATAGAAGATTAATAAATATTAAATATCTCTGGACAACTCACACAAATTAAATCTAACCCCAAAGTAAGCAAATTATATGTTTGTGTTATGGGTGTTAGTCAACAATATCAATACATAGAAATACTTAAATAGACATCTAAATCTAATATTTAATAAACACTCAGACCAGTTTTTACAACTGAATTTCATCTGGGTTAAACCAAAGCTTATTGTAAGCTACGAGTATCTACAAAAAAACTCATCCTTATTTATTTTTATCTATAATGAAAATGATCAGGAGACTCACTAAGTGATAATTTAAAATACTATGAAACAGAACGTATATTTCCCCAGGGCGACGTTAATGTTACGGTGGCAGCGTTCGTCCATTCGACCGAATCTCTGGAAATTAAGGCCGAAAAAAGTCGATAAATCCAAGCTCGAGCAGATAACAAATGTCTCCAGGACGTAAGCCGGTGGGAACATCTCTAAAACTAACGCTCTAATGCGATACTAAGTCCCCTAATAATGGTACATTAAATGGAAGAATAAATTCTTTTATAATCTAGGATACTGTAAAAGTATAGTCCGTACTAAGTATAACCTATGACTTTCGTAATTACATATAATCTTTGAAGTTTATGTAAAATATTCTCAAAATTAAATTGTATAGTAGCGAAATATTTCATAATGGATAAAGTAGGTGTAAATTTTAAATTTTATAGAGTTTGTATTCCTCACTATCGGCGCTTGGTGGAACTCCATTATGGACACAATTTTGATCGTCGAATAATCTAATGTTCGGGTGTTGGCTTTGACTACATGAGGTCCTGGATTCAATTCCCAGTTTAGATAAGTCAAAAATTTGACAATTTTTAATAAAAACCACGTTTCTTTCAAAATATATCCATATATCCGGGTGAGGATAGGTTGCCACCTAACATATTTTGGGGCTAAGTACCCACCTTTTAAGTATCACCGCTAGTCATGGGTGCTCTGGATGTTACCTCTGCTTACCTAAACGGGTGGACAGGTACTTTAAACACCCACGACTGAGAAGAATACAACGTTGTCCAAATATACAATCTAGCACATTAATACAATCTAGCGGGTCAAGTTTCTGAAAGAAAAATAAAAAAAAGATTTGAATACAGCTACAGGGTTACACCGGTCATACCCGCATGTCACCCCCTAGTTTGTCCCCCCCGGTGACAAGCGGGAATTTTTCTAAAAAAAAGTTTCTAAAAAACGGGAATTCAGAAAACAAAATTCCCGTATGTCACCCCCTGGTCTAACATGAAACTAACTATTAAAACTAACATGAAAACTAATATCTTTACATGCATGGAAATGAATATTTGTTTTTGAACTATAGATAGAAAAAGAACTATTTGGAGTTACATATTTACGAAAGTTAAATTTTTTTGGCAAAAAATGAATCAAAAATCAATTTTAACTTTTTATATTTTCAAAAGCAACAGATTTTAAACATAAAACTTTCATTCAATTTAATCAAAAGTAAGTAAGTTTTTTTATGACATTGGAAGGCAAACAAGAAGACGGATGTTAAGAAATTCCTAGAGACACCAAAGGTGGTAATGGTGCGTTGCCAACCTGAGGCCGGGATGTTAGGACTCGAGCAAAAGTAAGTTTACCGGCTACCTTACCCTCCGAACCGGAACACGTCATGACGCTATGGCGGCAGAAATAGATAAGACGGTGGTACCAATCCAGGCGAGTCGCTGCTAAACTCTACCACCTAGTCAGATATCACGGTGTTGGTGACGGTGAGCCTATGTATGTTCTAATCATAACTATTATTTGTAAAACCAAAGATGTCTTTTCGAAGTTTAATTTTAATTCACTAGCTCTTAATCACAGAATACTTAACTTAATTTATTAATAATATTTATAAATTGGGCTACATAGTAGATTGTCCTATTGACTAATAGAACAAAGAAACCTACTATATACTATATTTTAAGCAGTTGAAACAATAAAGGACGAGTATTTTAATATTCGGTAATAAATTTATATTAATAATGTGTAATAAATTTTTATTTTATGATGGGAAGGTAAGGCAAATTATTTAAGTTACTTATAAAAAACTTTTTAAAATATCTAATTTCAAACCTTATGTAAATTCAATTTATTGAAAAAGAACCCTGAAAGATATAACCTTATAGAAAAAAAAGTTCATGAATCAATTCCCGATTGTCACCGGTTTGTCCCCCCCGGTGACATGCGGGAATTTTTTTAAAAAGAATTCTCACATTTCACCGGCGGGGACAAAGTAGGGGGTGACATGCGGGAATGACCCGGTTACACGTATGTCTGACTTATACCGTATATACCTAGTCTAAAACAACTGACGTCATTTGAAAAAGGATTAAATTTAAAAAAATAATATGATAATGATGTACACTTTTTTTAAATATTAATTAACCTATATCCCTGAATGGGAGGAACTAAAAGGCGAATATAGGTTAAATAGGTCATCACCTATGGAGGTAATGATACATAAAAGTAATGACCTATTTAACCCAGCCAGTTGCTTTACAACTAGTGTTGTGCAACTAGCCTAGAATTTAATTATTCCTTTTTATCTATTCTTGCAATCGTTATGATAGTGCTTGGCACTAGAGATGATATCAGCTCTGAACCGGTTTAAATATTCTGGCTACATAATATTTGAGTCAAAAAATCAGCTCAAGTCAAAAATTCGCAACTCGCGGTTCAAATGAAATGTTTCGAATTTTATCTGTGACTAGACTAAAAAAGCTTCATACTGATTAGATGACATATGTTTCGGTTCGAACGATAGTTCACAAACATGATTTCCTTACATAAGTTCAGCCGAACTGCGAGCTGGTTCGCAAGCTGCGGTTCAACTAAGCGACATTTCAGTTGGTGAGCTGATCTGCAGTTGACGAGTTTTTTTATGATATTGGAAGGCAAACAAGCAGACGGATTTCTCGGTGGTAAGAAATTCACGCCGCCTAGAGACACCAAAGGTGGTAATGGTGCGTTGCCAACCTAAGGTCGGGATGTTAGGCCTCGAGCAAAAGTAAGTTTACCGGCTACCTTACCCTCCAAACCGGAACACGTCATGACGTTATGGCGGCAGGAATAGGTAAGGTGGTGGTACCAAACCGGGTTTTTTTATTTTGAGTTGCAGGGGTTGATTGAGTTACCACATCTACTTGGGCACTGTCTTGTTTCAGTCTGGAGTAAAGGGTAGCTGGTAGACTTGTGCATTTTGCCTAGCCACCTATAACATCTATGGTGTCTATAGGCCACGATTATCTTTTCATTAAGATTGCCATGTGCTTATTCGCTGGGTTATCTCATTAATATGATAGTAACTAAAAAATTCAATAGCCCTGGACAATTTTTTTCGTTATGTTGCTACGATTCACAATGCCACAGACACACGCACACACAAACACACACATACATAAAACCGAAAGAAAATTGGATTTTTCCAATTTTCTAATAATAAAAAAAATGTTGGTCGGAATTGGAAACGTGCCCGGTTGGCGATAGGCTTAGGCCACCTATCCCATTATGGGACTTAGTATCTTCGGCTAGTCGTGGGTGCCCTGGTTGTGCCTCTGCCTACCTCTTCGGGGATATGGGCATGAAGATACTTTTTTTTTACTTTCTTCAAGTTATATTACACGTTCGACTCCTTTAATTTTTATGTATGTTATTAGATTCCTCCGACATTTCTGAACCCATTTATTTTTTCATTTGAAAGAGCGTACTTACTTCCGATCCACACTTAGTGGCAACGGGACCACCATTGCCACTAAGTGTGGATCTGATGATGGAATTACGGAGAAATTTAGAAAATCATTTACTTTTTGTATATATATCATTTTTTGCAGATTTACTGCGATTAAATTGTACATACTATTGGAAACCAATCAACTTTTTCTGAAGAATAGCTTTTAGTGTTAATAGAAATGTCATGTATAAACTAATCTGACAACACTTAACATGTTTTGTCTTTTTCTGTTATTATTGGAAAAAGATAGCGATAACATAAAATTAGTTTAATTACTACGCAACAACATTACCTGGATTATACACTAGCTGTTGCATGCGGCTTTGCCCGCATGATAATGGTCCCACAGGAACATTTTTTTGGAATAAAAACTATGCTATGTGTTAATCCAAGTCACTATGTGTGTGCCAAATTTCATGAGTTTCATGCAGTTTTTGCATGAAGGAGTAACAAACAAACATGCAAATTTTCGCATTTATTATATTAGTAGGATTATTTAAATAAGGATTATTTAAGTAGGAAAATTTTTTGTGCTTGGAATTCGTTGAAACGTCTTCGCTTTTTGCTCCCGATTCCTACCAAGATTATGCTTGCTGATTCCCTGCTACTTTCAATCTTAGATTATGCTGACGCTAGTTATGTAAATCTTACAGTTGAGCAAATAAATAAACTCGAGCGTCTTCAAAATCTTTGTATTAGATTCATATTTTCATTGCGTAAATATGATCACGTTTCCGAATTTCGTGCTAAGCTCAAGTGGTTGCCTATTAATGTTCGCCGGAACTGCCATATCCTGTCTCTTCTATACTCTATTCTCTTTGATCCATTTGCGCCTAATTATTGAAAGGAGAGATTTAAGTTCTGTAACAGTGAAGTAAAATTTCTCAGGTCCAGTGATAATTTTACTCTTCAAGTTCCCTCTCGTAACACTTACTACTATAGCCGCTCTTTTACCTCGCAAGCAGTGAGGCTTTGGAATTCTCTTCCCATAGATATCAGGAGAGCTCCAAATATTAATATTTTCAAAAGTATGTTAAAGCGTCACTTTCTGCGTTCACTGTGATCAATACTTATATTGCTCGTTCTAAATTCTAATACCTATAATTAAAACAGGTTTCTGCTTTTAGGATGATTTATTTTATCCATTAGTAGATGCATTTTTATATTTTTAAGAGCACCATTACACAGTATTCTGTTAAATCTTGTTCCATACATGGGTTGCCTGGAAGAGATCGCTGATTTGGCGATAAGGCCGCCTTTGTGTATCTTATAATTTAAGTTTTATTTGATGTATTTGTAATTTATCTGTATTTGGTGCACAATAAAGAGTTATTGTATTGTATTGTATTGTAAGGAATATTTGGTATCTAAACCTATCTATTTGGGATTATAGGTTTGTAATTATAATACTACCTACTACGAATAGGTATCGCTAAAATACCGAAAATGGCAAAAATTTGCAAAAACTCTAATAACTCAAGGAACTTAAAACAGATTGACCGAAGTATCTTCACGCCCATATCCTTCAAAAAAATATCATATCATATCCAAAATATCCAAACAGAGCACCTACGAGTACGTATTCAAAGATACTAAGTCCCACAATCTATTAGGTGGCAAACCTAACGCCAACCGGACACTTTACCAATCCTGGGAAACGCTGTTTTTATTAGAAAATTAAAAAACACATAATTGTGTTACCCAACCCTTAAATCAAACCCGTTAACCATGTGTTCTCGACACTAAAACCGGACCATCGACACAAATCGACATCGACTATTCAGTCACGATTCTTGTTTTCTATTGGATACTAGCTGACCCGGCAGACGTTGTTCTGCTATATTTTTAATGTGATTTTAGTACAAAAAAAATTGGGATGAGTCACCTTCATCACTTAGGGGTATAAAAATAGGTGTTCGCCGATTATCAGACCTACTCATTTGCTTACAAAATTTCACGAAAATCGGTCGAGCCATTTCGGAGGAGTTCAATCACGCACACCGTCACACGAAAATTTTATATATTAGATTTCAAAATGCTCTTCATATTTCAATTCGAAATCTTTTGTCATATTTTCCTTTAATACAAAATGTAGAAAAAGATTGTCAATAGCTAATATGGTACGCACACATGCACGCACGGACGCACCCTTTTACGCACATACGCATATATTTTTCATTATTGCATATTTTTAAAATTTCATATGTTCCAAAATTATTGTGCTATAGAATATCTTTCAAGATGAATTTTGGGGTCCAATGTTAAAAAATGGAACCCATGAATATCGAAATATCCGTCGATTTTCACTCTTTCACCCTATTTGGCATTTCCCTTAACTTTTAAAATGAAATAATGAAAATAAACATAAATTACAGTACTACTATTTAAATTATACGCTTCGGCTATACACTTTTTACTTTTATTTTTAAATTGGCTGACCTAAACTACATTTAAGCGAAATGATTAATTATGTAATAACATCTTTGTAGAGATATATCTTTTAAATACATTCGGATTTCCGAAGCTTGACGAATATATCCGAATCTATTATACTGATATTCATGCATCTGATTTCAATAAAAACTTCCAACGAAAATTGATTGATTGAGCAGTCCTTGCTATAACGCATATTTACGGAAACCGCCAAGAAAACATTATAACATTATATAAGAAAAGCGAGCGTTTTTTGGTGGTAGAAAAATTGATAATGATGGATCACACATTACTTGCAACACTCGACTTATATCCTGGTGTCAAGAGTCTCCGAAACCGTATGAAAAGGTTAATGAATGTGAAGGAAGCCAGACAGGATCGTGAGGTTTGGCACTCAATACTCTCTGCCTACCACGTAAGGGAATTGGCGTGAAGATATGTATGTGTGTAACATATATCCCTAATCTATGTTTGCTATTACAAAGTTTTTCCTTGTGTTTTTGTGTTTCCCCGGGCTTCTTTGCAGTTTAGACCATCTGACTAGGTGGTAGAGTTTCTTTAGCTATTCCTGCCGCCGTAACGTCATCACGTATTCCGGTTCAAAGGGGAAATGTAGCCGGTAAACTTACTTTTGCTCGAGGCCTAACATCCCGGCCTCAGTTTGGCGACGCACCATTACCACCTTTGGTGTCTCTAGGAAATTCTTACCATCAGGAAATCTGTCTGCTTGTTTGCCTTTAATATCATAAAAAAGCTTTTTGAGCAAGCCTCACTCGCACTTACCCACTTTTAAAAATAAATGTTGCTAAAAATCTTCCATTAGATAGTTTAAAACTGCAACACGAAGTTGGTAAATTTAATTTTAAAAACATACTGGGATACGGAAAACGTCTGGAGAAGTTAAATAATAATTTTCACTTCGTAAAATTGTACGTATGGTTTTCTTTAAGTTTTTAAATCGTTATAAAGTTTCACCGCAGTGTCCGCGTCGTGAAATCTACAGTCCACTCTTGGAAGTTAGTCAACTAATCCAAGTTTTCCTCTACAGGCTAATGAGACGAGTTTGATTCGAATTTCTCCAATGCAGGAAAATAGCCACTCCTAATGCCTTTGAACTAAATTATTTACGTACATTGCTTGCTTTGTTTACTTCATGTACGAGCTCATTAAGCTCACTCTTCAGTCTATTTTTACTTGGTTTATAAAAGGTACTATTACTTTGATATATGTACTTGCAAATACGAAGTTTCCAAGTAAAAGATTGCATTCACTGTTTAAATTCTTAATACTTTTTGAAATACGTATTACATTTACAAAGATTGCTCGGTTTTTTCGTATTAATTTTCGCGTATTTGGTCTTGTTATTAAGCAATGTAAAAATCATACTATAAGTACTTTGCTAACCATAAGTAGTTGGTCTTGTTACTTAAGAATTTACGCTTTATAGTGAACCCCAAACCAAATTTAATTCCGTACAACGAAAAACAAAAAAAACCGTGTTGCACTCTGTGAGTGCCGGCAGAAGTGAACAGATTTTATATTTTGGAAAGGTTAGGGAATAATTTTGCACGAATTGCTTTAATTATCAGTATGAAAGTACTATCATTTATGTAGTAGAATACAATATTCATTTATTGCGCTGTCGTACACAAACATGACAACACGAATATTCGCACAAGCGCCCTGCGCCCTCTTACGAATTTTCGATCAGGTCACGTGTCCTGACGTGAGTTTAGAAGTTTTACCTATTCCGAGAAACAAATTCCAACGTCGCTAAAGAAGTTTTTTTACTTCAAAAATGCTTTCTTACTTTTTTCTGGGTGGTACTTTACCACGAAAATGGAAAGCATATTCATGCAGAAGTTCACGGATTGATAAACAAACAAAACATGGTTCCCTACAACGAAATCAAAATACGCCTTCTTGCCTTTTTCTGGGTGGCACTTTACCACAAAGGAGCAAATTCTTTTCGTGCAGCAACTCGTGGATTTGTATGACCGCCTTACCTATTCCCTCTGCCAATGTGTCTACTATCAGGGCATGACAATACCGCATACCACTCTAAAGGATAGGATAGTCGAAAAGCTTACACACATGACCGAAAATTCTGGCTATAAAATAGGAAAGCTCCAGTATATATGGCCTAGCCGCGATGGTTGTATATGCTATTAGGAAAACCACTAGCTTGTTGCTCTCTTACGGCAACCATTATAATCATAAAACTAAAGATTTTTAATATCCCACAATATGACCAAGAACATAGACATATATACTTAGTCTGGCCATAAATACTGTTACACTTAAAAATAAAAAAATATTACATTTGAATTTCGAATCTGTCATTTTTATACGATTGTTCATTGTGTT
>NJDD01002712.1:151333-165824 GCA_002245505.1 Calephelis nemesis
AGTATAGCATCGAAATCCGTTAACGTGTAGATCAATTATTTTTGTAAAAATTGTGACATGATCGAGATGGTTCTTAGCAGTTTTTTATAGATTTTATTCAGGGTTATTTTATTTATCAGGTATGAATGTTATTTACACTTTCGGAGCTTGATCCAGAATATTTTTTGTAATTTCAAAATAAAGTTAATGTTATCCATTGCTGTGCTTCTTTTTTAAGAGTTGATTGGGTAAACTCACCTAAAGAAACTTTAACATCACAGCCTCTTCTTAACTTTAGTAGCTCTAAGTGATGTGTATTGCTTATCATCAGGGAACTGAGTTGTTTTTTCCGATTATCTATCATCGAAACGACAACATCGAACTTTCTAGGAAGCACAGAAATAATTTGTTCTACTTTTTAATCCCCGGCGGGAAAGGGGTGTATGTGACCGTGTGTGTACGCGTGAGTATGTTTTTATTTTAATATATCAGGAAATCAATTTAAAACAAACGAAGCTACTGTAAACACAAGTAGCTGAAGGTACTACCAACACCAGCACTAAATTTTTTTATGAAAGTCGAAGGCAAACATACAGACGGATTTCCTGGTGGTGAGAAATTCACGCCGGTTGAAACACCAAAGGTAGTAATTAATGGCAATGGGATGTTAGGACTCGAGCAAAAGTAAGTTTACCGGCTATCTTATCCTCGGAACCAGAATACGTCAACGGCAAGCATTGACGTTACGGCGGCAAAAATAGGTAAGGCAATGTTACCAATGCGGACGAGTCGCTGCGAAACTCTACCAACTAGTCAGATGTCACGGTGCTAGTGACGATAAGCCTATGCTTGTATTTAACGAGCTGCCTTGCAAGAAGGCAATATTGAATCTATCATTAAGACGACATGTTCCAAAATTGTCTTATTGATAGATTAAATGTTAAGTGACGTCTCTGAGAGCAACCGTTACTTCCACAATGGGTGGAATTCCAAAAAGTTGCAAATAGGTGGCAAACATATCGCCACCAGGGCACTTATTCAATAATAATAGTGAATATGTATATACATTTTCATGATGAAGTTTTGCAGCTTTGTTCATCCTTCTGATCTCTTGTTTTAAATGAATATCATCTTGAAACTTTGAAACAATAGTCCAGGAATCTCCGTCAAAAGTTATAGGGAGGGTATAAGGACAACCTACAAACAGTAATTGATAAGTAAAAATTACAATTCGATAACAAAAACTGCAAAAACCGACTCAGAGCGCGTTTTACACCCGCAGCGCCAGCAATTGTTTGCGGTTCCCGCGGCAATAGTCGCCCGCCTGTAGAATCTTACTAGTTTTGCGGGAAATGACGGCGACAGCTTTGTGACCGCACAAATTAGCGGTCTCGTCAGATCCGCGACCGCCGCGGGCATGGGTAGAAAACGCACCGTGAGTTCTTAGGCTTAATAAGTACCAAGCCGCTATTAGATAATTATTTTTTCGAAAGATAACTGATGATTCTGAGATGGTCCCATATAAATTTGATCAACATCCTACTAGTATTCTTGAGTTATACATTATAATTAATAAATTTTAGTTTATATTATCAACCTTATTAATGATTAGCTCGTCTACTTGAACAAAGAATTAATATGCATTATTAATTTTAACAAAAAAAAACACTAGGAGTTTTGGCGCCATCGTGAATGAAGATGGTCGTAATTTTTTTGTTATTATTGAATTTCGTGTTTATTTTAAGTGAAATTTGTTAATTTAGGTGGGAATTACGTTAATTTTGTTCAGTGAAAGTGCACAAATGAAATAATCATAAAGAAATTAGTGTATCGTCTATTTCCTCGCTGCCGTCAAATCTCACTAGATGAGCTTGAGTAACGAAGTCACCGCTTTACTCAAGACCCTGACCTGACATGACTTTGTACATAATGACTAATGACTGTATAAGAGTAAGCAATAACTAACTTGACATTGGCAAAGTAAGTCGTAAAAACGATCGAAAGCCATATTTATGAAAGAAGAAGAAAAAATCACTAATTCGGTAACGATAAAATTAGTATGGGGCCATCTCGGAATTATGACCTACCTTTTCAAAAGAAAATCATCAAAATAATTTGTAATTTGCCGAGTAATCGCGTTACAAACATACAAAAAATATATTGTCGAATTGAAAACCTCCTTTTTTGGAGTCGGTTTACAAGTAAATCGATGTATCATCTACTAAGGTATCTTTGTAGTCATAATTGTCGCTTTCCAACAGGAGAGCCATGTATTTGTTTGTTTACTCATGTTTTAAACTGGCAAAGAATTTAGACGGCACATTTCTCGGTAAAGTTTAATAGATATCGCTAAAAATTAGATCCCCTATCGTCACGATACTGTTAACTTTGTCACAATGTTTCCATCACTACTTTCTGTATTTAGTTTTTGATTTCTCTAATCACAAAATTAGAAAACCCATGACATTGCAATATTTACGAGAATAAAGTACATCCTCACTTGACACATGCCTTGAACTAATATTAAAAAAATAGTAGTTCCAAACAGTTTTACAATGCATTAGCTTAACCTCTGGCTTTTACGCCAACTGTTCCTCCCTTACTCTATCTATTAATCCTTGTAGCGTGATTACAGCAATATTAACACTTAGTTCATTTTAAATATTGAGTAATTATCAATAAGCATAATCTTAGTCTTTATCTTAGTTTTGAGTCAGGATTTTTAAAAAATGTATCAAAGCAAAATTATGTCAAAAAGGCTATTATACGGTCTCAGAGTATTTGGAAGATGAACATGCTTGGGGATAGAGATTTCAATCTCCCACTGCTATTTGTAATGTTATTTGTTGTACCTTTGATTTAAGTTTAAATCAGATTGTAATTTGTATTTTTAATCTAGATTATATTGTAAATATTATTATTGAAAAAAAGACAAGCCCGCTGAGTTTCTTTCGCCGGATCTTCTCAGTGTGAGGCCGCGATTCCGATCCGGTGCTAGTTTAAAAAATGTCGACGCGCACAAATACCACTTGTATAGTTCATGTGAATAAAGATTATTCTGATTCTGATGTTAGACTCGCTTTGCATTATTCTGTGCTTATTAAAACGACGATGTGTGGAAACGAGAGATTGTTTAATCAAAATAAGCATGAGACTGAAATGATAGGGGACAAAATGAGAGCGCTAAGGAAAATCTGTGAAAAAATTGGAGAAAGAGTGAGATTAAAGAAAAGTTTGGTGTTAAAATGAGAAAGGGCTCCGCTGTTTCAGACATGTGAAAAGAATAACTGAATGCGAATGTGGATGGGTGTAGGTACAGAGAGAGACAAGAGACTCCAAAATCGGCGTGTTTGTATGAAATGGGTTATGAATGTGAAGGAAGAGTGGATGTATGAGATCGGATATTCTCTTTTAGAAGGCCTAAGTACCGCCAGAATAACGATGACCTTAAAGTAGGGTTAGTGCATTGGAATCGTGACCACCTCTAATAGTCGTTAACTTTATGGTTCAGGTTTTCCTAACTTAAAAATAGTTGACAGTTATGTAACAAGAATGTCACAAACTTGATCATGAAAAAAGAATTATCAAATCGCGACAGTAATAAAATAATTGTAGTTAGTTTTTTGCAGTTTCATTACTCTTAAATTATCACTAACTAGTATTATATTAATGAAGTTGATTGTAACATATATTATATATATATAGTTCAAGTCTAAAGTTTACCTTTAATAGTCCCCAGCGATCCATCGCTAATGACGCCGATATTGCTGTTAATTTTCATACCGCCGCGCTGCGAACGCATTATCCAAATATCTCTCAAAGTTTGAGCAAACACTGCCGCTCTATATATACATCCGTAAGGGTTCTTCATTGCGAATGATGCCACCTTTGAAAACAATGAAAATACATATCTTTAGTGTCCCTTTGTGATAGCTACTGTATCACTAAGATAAGTTGTAACCTTATGACCTGATTAATTATTATTTTTAATTTCTTTACTAAATAAAGACATAATAAAATATTGAGTTGGAATAGCATTTAAAAACCACAAATATTTATCAAATTTATTTATTTTTTTTTAATTTTTTAAATGTAATATCTGTGTCTAGTGTTTTTTTACTTATTTATCTTTTGTTTCTGGAGAAAGAAAAAGTAACAAATAAATAAGAGTGTTGACTAAAAAAGTATTTGATGTTTTTCAAACACAGTCCACAGTGAATTAGCAATCCCAAACATGAACACTCAAGGAAACTGATAAAACTACTAAAACTAAGCAAGATCAAGAGAAGAAAATGGTAAGTATTTTAACAGGTCACTGCTGACTGAACAGACATCTTTAGAATATCCCCGTGTTGGTCCGGGCTCCTTTGTAGAATAGACCATCTGCCTTCCTGTGCCACGCAGATCGTAAAAGGCGAGCATAGGCTTATCATCACTAACACCGTGACATCTTACTAGGTGGTGTTAATTTTAAAACGGATAATCTAAATATCAATTGGTATTCTTCACGCCAAAAAGTAATCTATCATCATATAATAAACTAGCTGCCTGTTCCGGCTTCGCTCGGATGGTATTTTTTTATCATAAATTAAGATCTAAGCTATCCTATATCTCAAGTGGGACCAGACAGCTCACGGTGTGCCAATTTAATTTAAAATCGGTTGGCTATGTAGTTTAGGAATCCATCGCGGACAAACATCGTGACAGGAGATTTATATGTATTAAGATAGTGTCAGCCTAGCGTAATATAAACGCTATGAAACTAGTTCGGAATTGATCTATATATAAACATATTTTAAAAAAAAACCTATTTCGCATGGTTATCGCTTCACGCCAAAACGAATGGAGCAATTTTGCTGATTTTTTTTGTGTTTGTTATTGTTAGGAAAAGTGAAATTAATGGGAAAAACAATGTTTTAACCCATACAAACCTGTTAATGTTAATGTAGCTGTTAATGTTACGTTGACCATACAAGTCAGAATCGCGGCCACATACTATGAAGATCTAGCGAAAGAAACTCAGACAGCTAGTCTTTTTGTTGAAAGCCAGACAGATCTGCAACTCTTTGCCTACTGCTGGACTTGGCTGAAGTACATAAATGTATGTAGATGTATATCTTTGTTGCCTTTTTTAAAAATTAATCATAACAGTACACAGTAGAAAAAAATACATATAATAATCTAATTTTACATATATGCAGGTACAACTTAGATAAAATCTCTTTGGTCTAGCGGTCCAGTTGAACTTAACCTCATGAGGTCCCGGGATCCATTCCCGGGTCAGGCAACAAAGAAAATGTGGTTTTCCCAATTTCCTAACAAAAAAAGGTTTCTCGGGATTGAATGTGTGCCCGGTTGGTAATAGGATTGCCATCAGTCCTATTGTGGGACTTAGTGTCTTCGGCTAGTTGTGGCTGCCATGATTGTGCCTCTGCCTCTTCGGGGCTATGGGCGTGAAAATACTTACTTAGATAAAAAGTATAACAAATTGCAGTTCAACATTGAAGCGGCTACAGCATACTCTTGTTTTAAGTTCTGGCAACGCACCAATAATAAAAACGGGTTTGCTCACTGATGATTTATATTTGGCAATTGATAGCCCTAGAATAAATCTGTAACTCAAAGTATTGCCAGCCTAATGCAAATTAATAAAGCGTGATAAAGCTTCCCCTTACTCAAACCGCGTAGGGTTTATTTTCGAAAAACGTACCCTTTGTCTTTTCCCAGGCCTTAATCTCTTTTGTTACATTTCATCGCAATCAAACCCGAGGATACTAACACCCGCTTCAATTATTCACAAATGACGAACTCATTTCTTTTTAGAAAAGGGTTGTATTGTGTTTAGTGTAGGATATAAAATTAATGTTTGTAATATATATTAAAAGGAAAAGTTAATAGTTTAATCATTTAATTCCAGTGAAAAAACAAAAAAAATACTTTGATTTTTAGAACATTTCGTCTAAGTAGACGCAAATCGGGTATATTCCTCGATTTCATTTTTCTTCCATAAGAACCTTCTCCTTTTCTTTTTTTACCGCCTAGTAGACGGGCTAGGGTACTCACGTCTACCAACTAATCGGATTGTGATTCCCGACGGAGACAGGCATTTGTGTGATGAACATGGATGTCTGTATTTTCGGATCTGAGTATTTATTACACTTTATACTGGTATCTATTGAGTATTTATATGTACGAGTGGTCGCCTGTTGGTCGAAATTCGACCATAGTACATTTTTATATATTTTTGATAAGAACGCCATATTCATTTCTTAAGACCAACTACTACCTAAACTTTATGAATAGTTAGTGCGCCATCTGTTATCTTTTATCTTTATCGTCAAATGCATGGTAGTGTGGGTAATGTTTTATGTTTTGATTTTATGTAATTTATAAGCATTACTATTAAAAAATATAAGCGTTCTGCACTTGTCCTACACATAACCTAAAAGTGTGCCAAATTTTATGATCTATTTTATGCTATGTCCACGCAATTTTCGTAAAAAGGGGTCCAAAGTTATGGCATCACGTATTAATATATAGATTATTGTCATTGTCCAACACTAACAACACAAGTATACGTGCAATGAAAAACATTTTTTTTAAATTCTCGTGTCAATAATGAAGCCAACAAAAAAGAAATTAGCAAAATTGTTCCATCCGTTAACACGTGATGCTATGACCAAAAGAAATAAAGATTCATTCATATACGAAAAATACGAATACATTTAAATCTATATGAGTACAGTCACGAACTTCATGCTGCATTTGAATATATGTCAGTATGGGCAAAACCCATTCGTATTGTTCTCTTTGAGAACGGCAAAGGTAATGAAACTACAATGCCATTATTTGGCAGTTAATATTGCTAACCTTTTGATTGGAATTCTCTGCATCCTCACACCTTACCGTAATTTAATACAAAGAATCAGTATGTATTACAAAATGATATTACTGTTCTAAGATTCTGGGGCTTACCCGGGGCTGCTAATTAGGGGCCTGTCTATAATTAAGGCTATATCGCCTGTTGTCATTTTAGAACTTTTTGGAATTATCTTTAGTCTCACATCAGAGAATCTATGATCGTATCTGTGGTCTAGCGGTTCAAGTGTTGGACTTGACTGCATGAAGTCCCGAGTTTGAATCCCGGGTCGGGCAACAAAAAGAAAATTTGGGCTTTCCAATTTTCTAATAAAAAAAATGTTGCTCGGAATTGGATATGTACCCGGTTGGCAATAGGCTTGCCACCTATCACATTATGGGAGTTAGTCTCTTCGGCTAGTCGTGGTTGCCCTGGTTGTGCCTCTGCCTACCTCTTCGGGGATATGGGCGCGAAGATACTTTATCAGAGATATACTATAATATATGACTTAAGTTTACTTGCTTTCCATGTTCTTTAACCTATCAAAAATCTCTTAATTTTTTACAAATGGTTTAAATAGTAACAAATAGAGGGGTCAAAAAAACTATTTTTCGTTAAGGATGAAACGTACGTCAAAATGTGACTAGTTCTTAAATACAACAGCGCCCATACCGTGCCCATACCATGAGTTTACGGCTTGTCAAGTTTACTATATTCGCTACCGTCTCTGCAAATAATTTGTATGAAAACTTTGAACAGCGCCCCTATTGGTAACTAAGAGAAGTACACTTTTAGCTCTAAACTCTAAAGTGTCATAGATTTCGACACGTAACTTACCGAACGTAATACTCATGGTGAAGGCTCAGGGGCTATAATAACATGACTTTATGGCGCTGTAGGTAGATACTGGCTGGCGTCTCCGTAAATTAGATATTTTTCTGAAAACTTTAAACAGCGCCTGTAGTAGTAACGAAGAAAACTATATTTTTAAAACAAAAGCGTAATCAATGAACCTACTATTGCAACTCATGGTAAAGGCACTGCTGTATTTATTATATATCTTCGATAGTGAAGTTATTCGCTTTACGCCAAACAATCTACACGACTCGAGTTTAATCCTAACATGAAACACAAAGACTTTAAGCGTCACTGTCTTATGGACTGTGCAAGTCTACAGGCTACTGTACACATCGGATACTGTCACTACGGCGGCCGGAAGAGGTGAGGCGGTGTGGAAGATAGCTAACACAATAAAAAAAGAATTAGAAAAAATGGGGATCCGTTCATGTCGCATCACGACGACCAGAGGATATATTATATGTATAATATTCATTTTTATATCTATAGCTACCTAGATAAAAAAAATTAATGCTTGATTATTCACCTTTTGAATGAACTCATTTTTCATCCATGAAGAACTTAGGACACTTGAATCAAGATTAAGCTTCTTTAAAGATTCTCCAACTCCATCTTGATCACACGATGTATTTATTTTCACTATCTCATTTTTCAAAAAAGGCTTTTCAAATTCCACATGGAAAACTTCATCATTTGCAGCCCAAACATATTCATTATTCAGAAGACTACACTTAACCTAGAAAATAGTTTCTAAACTGAAATTTTAGAAGTTTAAAAAACTACCGCCTCTGTGATCTAGCGGTTCAGGTGTTGCATGCATGCGGTCCCGGGTTCGAAACCCGAGTCGGGCAACAAAAGAAAATTTGGGTTTCCCAATTTTGTAATAAAAAAATGTTCCTCAGGATTGGATATGTGCCCGGTTGGCGATAGGCTTGCCACCTATCACATTGTGGGACTGTCTTCGGCTAGTCGTGGGTACCCTGGTTGTGCCTGCTGCTCTGGGGACATGGGCATTAAGATACATTTAAAAAAACTAGTGTTTTGCAAAGCATTTGTAAAATACAGAGATCATATATAACGTAACTAGACTAGCCGAAGACTAAATCCAACAATGTGACAGGTAGCAAAGTTACATATTTCCAAACGGTCTCATTTCCTCATAAAGCCAAGTCCAACACTAGGCAACTAGAACATAGAGGTAACTATTGATTCGCATATTTAAACTAAGAAAATATTATTATAGGGGGAGAGGGTAAACTAGCTTCAAAGAAATTAATTTATTAATGAACGAGCTCAAACAGAACGCTCTGACATTGCTATTGTTTTCCTATGTAGAGTTTTTATCAGTTTTTATAACATTTAAATTAAATATTGTTATGAAATAACTGGTGTAATGAAAACTGGCCAAGTTAGGTAAATCTAACCTACTATTAGATCTCTTATTTTGAAATAACAGCATTTGTTACAGGTATCGAATAAAGCAAAGAAATAGAGTTTCATACTTGATCATAATGTGTTATTCCTATAAATAAGTATTTGGATTTTGCATAGAACTTGGAACCCATTAAGATCTCCATTCTTTTTGCGGCGGAGTTCACAGCCAAGCATAATTTTTGTATTGAACTTGGCTCTCCTTTTTTACATTTATGTTTTTGGTGGGATATTATATTTGTCAACTAGCTGTTGCCCTGACTAACTACATGTTGAACTTCGTTCACACATAATGAAGGGTATGAAAAATTTTCTCTTAGTAAAAGTTTATAAATGTTGACACTGGTTTTAAGCTACTACTACAATGTTTGGCACATTTGGTAAAAAATCCGTTTTAGTAGTTTTTGTCTGAAAAGTGAACAAACACACAAAAATAACCTTTACTTTGGGAGCTGTGGGTACTGTATAAAATACGAACTACCACTGTTTTTTTAAATAACATTTAAAAATAGTAAAAAGTGTTTTATGTAGGTACAGTTTTGTTTTATTACAGTTTTGTTATAAGTATGTACATAAACAAGTAAATATAGTTTACTGGCGGCCCGCCCCGGCTTCGCACGGTTATGAAATATACCTACATATAAAACTTCATCTTCAATCACTTTATCTATTAAAAAAAACTGCATCAAAATCCGTTGCGTAGTTTTAAAGATTTTTTTTATGATATGGGAAGGCAAACAAGCAGACGGATTTCCTGATGGTAAGAAATTCACACCGTCTAGAGACACCAAAGGTGGTAATGGTGCGTTGCCAACCGGAGGTCGCGATGTTAGACCTCGAGCAAAAGTAAGTTTACCGGCTACCTTACCCTCCGAACCCTGACACGTCATGACGTTATGGCGGCAGGAATAGGTAGGGCGATGGTACCAATCCGGGCAAGTCGCTGTGAAACTCTACCACCTAGTCAGATGTCACGCTGTTAGTGACGGTAAGCCTATGCTCGCCTTTTACGAGCTACCTGGCAATGAAGGCAGATGGTCTATTCTGCAAAGGAGCCCGGATCAACACGGGGAAGATTTAAGCATACATAGGGCATAGGGACAGACGAAGCGACTTTGTTTATACTATGTAGTGATGTTTACAAAATAAATCTTATTAGATTAATCAAACAAGATAAATTTTTGATCGAAATCAAAAATTATATGTCATCAAACGAACACAGTTTTAGTCACTTTTAGTACTGCAGTAAAGTCACTTTGTTGTATTCTGACAGCGAAGTGAGCCAAAGCTGTTCTTTATTAGAGCTTTTATGTTTTTAATCAAGGAACGGTATTTACTGATCATCACAAAAATAAAAACAAAATGGCGCCTACATTGTAATGATAAGCAACAAAATTACGCTTTTTACGTTTCCATCCTTTCAATTGTTTTTATGATCTGTTAACATCTTCCGGAATTAATTGTAAACTTATTTTGCCGTATTTATTGGAAAAGTATCTTCACGCCCATATCCCCGAAGAGGTAGGCAGAGGCACAACCAGGGCACCCACGACTAGCCGAAGATACTAAGTCCCATAATGTGATAGGTGGCAAGCCTATCGCCAACCGGGCACGTTTCCAATCCCGACCAACATTTTCTTTTTTTTATTAGAAAATTGGAAAAATCCAATTTACTTTTTGTTGGCCGACCCAGGATTCGAACCCGGGACCTCATGCAGTCAAGTCCAACACCTGGACAGCTCGACCACAGAGGCTTATTTATTGGATATTGAATTTTATTTGTAGCTTCGCTAGAATAAATCGCGATTCTGCCAATTCTAGCATTGTTGTTTTTTTATGATATGGGAAGGCAAACAAGCAAACGGATTTCCTGATGGTAAGAAATGCCGACTAGACACCAAAGGTGGTAATGGTGCGTTGCCAACCTGAAGCCGGGTGTTAGGCCTTGAGCAAAAGTAAGTTTACCCTCCGAACCGGAACACGTCATGACAGGCGGCAGAAATAGGTAAGGCGGTGGTACCAATCCGGGTGAGTCACTGCTTAACTCTACAACCTAGTCAGATGTCACGGTGTTAGTGACACTAAGCCTTTGCTCGCCTTTTATGAGCTGCCTGGCAGTAAGGCAGATGGTCTATTCTTCAAAGGAGCCCGGACCAACACGGGAAAAACTACTGCAGAATCGGAATTGATAAAACTGCTTCATTCTTTGGTATACTTTCTGAAGTGAAATATGTATGAACAAATTATTTTTACGTTGTTATCCCGATGAATAAGTATCACAACCCACGACTAGTTGCAGAAACTCTCACAATGATGCCAAATCTGTCACAATTTCATCGGTTTGCCACCTATCACATTGTAGGACACTTATAACACACAACTATGCACTTACCCAATCCTGGACAAAATAATTTTCATTAGAAAATGGACCGGGAATTAAACCTGGGATCTCATGAAGGCAATAAATTATTTATAAAATTGGTTAAATACCAGCCTTAAAGCTTATTTATCACAAAAGAACCATTTCAGTCTCATCAAGTCTACATCATCTGAATCTGCAGCTTAATTAACGACACTTAAGAAGATAGTCAGGTTATGAAAGGTAGAATATCTATTTTTAGCGTAACTTTCAAAAAATGTTGTAACGAACGAATCAATTTTTATTCTCTACTGATCTGCTTATCTCTTGTTATCTGCTACATGTCTAAGTAAGCCAATAATATAATACATTGGCATAGGCAAATAGCCTACATGTTTGAATAAGTCAAGAATATACATTGGCATAGGCAGATGGCCTACATGTTTGAGTAACGGCCAATGTTAATAATATTTCTCTAACGATGGATTTCAAGCAATCTAGATAGCTGCGTATCCGCCGGCCTATCCTATACCTAATTGCCATATATAAGTATATCCTGTCCACTGATTGGCAAGCGATAACATAAAAATAGATCAAAATATCAATCTTGGACAGCAAGATTTGGATTAGGATTGATTATTAACATTGGCCGTTAGTCAATAATATACATTGGCATAGGCAGATGACCTACATGTTTGAGTACGTCAATAATATACATTGGCATAGGCAGATGGCCTACATGTTTGAGTAAATCAATAATGTACATTGGCATAGGCAGATGGCTTACATATTTGAGTAAGTCAATAATATACATTGGCATAGACAGATGGCCTACATGTTTGAGAAAGTCAATAACATAAATTGGCATAGGTAGATGGCCTACATGTTTGAATAAGTCAAGAATATACATTAGCATAGGCAGATGACCTACATGTTTGAGTAAGTCAATAATATACATTGGCATGAGCAGATTGCCTACATGTTTGAGAAGTCAATAATATACATTAGCATAGGCAGATGGCCTATATGTTTGAATAATTTAATAATATACATTGACATAGGGAGATGGCCAACATGTTTGAGTAAGTCAATAATATACATTGGCATAGGTAGATGGCCTATATGTATGAATAAGTCAATAATATACATTGGCATAGGTAGATGGCCTATATGTATTAATAAGTCAATAATATACATTGACATAGGCAGATTGCCAACATGTTTGACAAAGTCAATAATATACATTAGCATAGGCAGATAGCTTTCATGTTCGAGTAAGTCAATAATATACATTGTCATAGGCAGATGACCTATATGTTTGAGTACGTCAATAATATACATTGGCATAGGCAGATGGCCTATATGTTTGAGTAAGTCAATAATATACATTGGCATCGGCAGATAGCCTTCATGTTTGGTTAAGTCAGTAACATACATTGTATTAAGCAATGTTTTTTTAACAAACTCCAAAAAATAACAAGGTTCTCAATCTTGGCCTCTCATTGGCCCTCGGCTCGGCAATACTCGGACAATAACTAAGCGATTTTGATTATCCGTTTTCATTTTTGTAAAGACAGGTCACGATTTTGAGATGGTCCCATTAATATTATCATGATCCAACTAGTGGTTTTTAAGTTATACTTAAAAATACATAGCTTTTTGTCTATGTTGCCGACACCAACATTGTACATTTTGATCGTGTGCTGCTCACATATAATTAAAAAAAAGTAAGTGCATGAATATAGCTTTTCGTACAGTTATCATTTCTATATCCGACTAATTTACAATAAGAAAATGTATTCTAGTGTGTCAGATAAGTACACTGCTTACTGTAAGTTAATATAAAGGCTTTTATCTTGTTATTATCATCATGATTAATTAATCAAGTATACTTACTTGCATACACTCTGCAAAAATATCTCTAGCTATGGCCGATATTGGTGTTGGACAGAAGAAAATTTCACTTGGAAGATTCTTGGACATCGAATTCAATATGTCAATAGTTGCTAAACCATCTGCCATGATTATTGGTTTTCGGAACTCAAGTTTCTTTATCTTAGTTTTCTTCTCCTTTGATTTCTTCATTTCTTCGTCCATTTTATCAGTTTTGTCAGGCCAAGAAAAATTTTGCGCCAACTTTATGATCAAATACAATGTCTCAAATTGTTCACAAGATTCATGTTTGCTAAGATCTACGTAATTTGGATTTGGAAAATTGGTTGAAATGCAAAATACGTCGTAATCTGTAACACTAACAAAAAGCTTTGTTGAACAAATAATATCTCCACACTCACAAAAGATATCGTATCTATGTATACTATATAATAGGTATATCGATATAGTGAATTGTAGAATAAGTAGTATGTAGGTAGGTAGGTTGGTGGTATAATTAGCCTTAATGCCATAATTTAAATCAGGGGTTCATAAGCTTTCGATGAGAATCATTGTAGATAAAAAAAACGCATATTATAAATCAATTTAATATCTAATAGTCATTAAAAGAAGAACGGCAAGATCGGAATTAAGAAATTCTAAAGCCTGTTCAAGGCCGAAATGATATTAAAAATGACTTAGAATGCAGTTTCACAAATAAATACAAATGTGCCATTTACTTTTCATTTATATGTTTGATTTAAATGACATGTTTATATATTTTGTTTGCTTCGTGGTTTTACTATTTTTATGCATATATATTGGGAATTTGTTAAACATTCTTTCTCTTAAGATGCTTTTGCATGCTCAGTGTGCTATATCGCGTGAAACTGTAACATTGATTTACTCGAAATAAAGATTTTGTGACAAAGTTTAGCTTACATCCATTCACGTCTCTTATATTATGATCAACGCGATATACTATACAGTGCATTTCATGTTATGCACGGACGTGACAAGCCAGTTACCCAGTGCATTAAAATATACCCAATGCATATAATGCATGGACAGTTAAAGTGATAATATGTTATGGCTGGACTCACCTATGGTAGTTTCTATACTTATCGTCGGTG
>NJDD01002712.1:178018-194364 GCA_002245505.1 Calephelis nemesis
CGATAAGAAGTATAGAATCTTATTGTTGTACCCTGAGGATGCTCTAATAAGAAAAACCATGAACTAATGTCTTAATTAATATATATGGTATAGTCTATACAGTGATGTGTGAATACGCCAACAACAAAATTAAGTTTTATAAGCTAACAATAAATAGTTTCAATGACAACCATATGATAGTATTGTAAAAGTTTTTATTATTTTATGTGATAGTACAGTGAACAACTACACAGGTCTCCTAATGATAAGAGACCACCGTAGATTACGGGATAGGCAGAGAGTATCGAGTGCCAGACCTCGTGATCCTGACAAGCCTGTCTTGCTTCCTTCACATTCATTACCCTTTTCATACAAACACGCCGGTTTCGAAAACTCTTGACACCAACCTTTGGATAATATCCAATTGATCTGACTGTTAAATGTCAGCCTTGGTCTCCCCGGGTACCCACATCCATCCACATTCACATTTTATATCTGCTTTGTCAATCTTTTATCTGTCATTCTTTCCACATGACCGAACCAGCGGACTCTTTTGCATTTTAACACCAACACTTTCTTTCAATCCCACTCTTCCTCGGATCTTTCTGTTACGAATACGGTCTGCGAGCGTTACACAACAGATTTTCCGTAGTGCTCTCATTTCGACTGCATCTATCCTACTTTCATGATCTTTCTGACATACCCAACTCTCGCTTCCATAAAATAAAGCTGGGATAAGCACAGAATTGTGCAAAGCGAGTCTAGCTTTTTGACTCAAAACCTCGCTTTGGAATTGTTTACCCAACACTCCATTCACACTATTCCCTGCACTTACTGTCCTTTCTACATCTACGGTGTACCTTCCATCCCTGCTAAAAGCACAGCCGTAGTCTATAGACTTGATAATCTATATACATGAAATGAGTCCCCATTTCTTGTGGTCATCGCATCACTGCTGAAAGGTTTTCTATTTAAAGAAAAACTAGTTAAATTGCAGGGAAATGGGAAAAACAGTGACGGAATCCATACTGTTAGTGACTGTTAATGCCAACCTATATTTAATGGGCCGGATCGGCTATTATTTTATGAATACTGAAGCACATAATATCTAGCATACATAGTAATCATATATCACTGTTGCTAACAGCCTTTACTTTTGTTTTTATAATTTGTTGTGCATAAAAGAAAAACCTACACTCAAATGCTACACTGCTACTTGTTTTAGAGAAAATCAGCTATTCACTATGCTAGGCATTATCCAGACATGGCCATGTAACAAGCTAACCTGTTCACCGGGTCAGGCCTACTTTGCTATGTTTTATTATTATGTTAGTATTAAATACCTTTATAAGTATTTGTTATTTTTTTCTAGTATGTAAATTTCCATATGTAGTTTTTGAGCATTGAGAGGTAAATTTCACTCAAGCACTCTAACAGACAGTTTCTAAAATGCCAATAAATCCATCTGTCTTTCTGCTCATATGCTGTGATGTTATTTCTATGCTATTCAATTTATTTTAATATATTCGTAAATTTGTGTTAGTCCAGGCACCTTTGTAGAATAGAACATCTACTTTCCTGCCAGGCAGCTCCTATAAGGCGAGAATAGGCTTTCCGTCACTAACACCTTGATATCTGCCTGAGATATAGAGTTCTGCAGGGACTTGTCCGGTTTGGTACTACCGCCTTACCTATTCCTGCCGCCATAACATCAGCGCTTACAGTTGCGGGCAGGTAAAGTTACTTTTGCTCGAGGCTTAACATCCTGGCTTCAAGTTAGCAAGACACCATTACCACCTTTGGTGTCTCTAGGCGGCGTGAATTTTTTACCATCAGGAAATTTGTCTGCTTGTTTGCCTTCCAATATCCTTTTCCTCCTTTTCCTTTCCTTCCTTTAAATGTAAAAAAATTCAAAAGGACTGTGGATTATTATTAAGAATTCTAAAATACGTAAAACATTTCTAATAAATATTTTAACCTAATTTTATGAAGATTTTGTTTTAATTTAAAGTTGCATGCGATGGGTCGTCTTGAAGTACTGTCTCAATTATACCTCAAGACGGACAGAGAATACTTTTTTTAAGTTCGGCTGCGATTAAAGTAGAAAATACAACAATTTAAATTTACCCATACAAACTGGACTGTTGGAACGAAGTTCGCCGAAACAGCTACTTATTAAATAAATGTTATGGGTATTTTTGAGCCAGGTAGATATTGTTTTAACATCGTCATAAAAAATCTAATTTATTTAAGCTCCATCTAGTGAGAAGTTAAATAACTTACTTTAATTTTATAAAGTGTGTAGTCGACGGTCTTGTTAGAGATAGTTTCCCTAAACTCAAACCAGATGGCAGCAAGTAAAAGCAGTATTGATTTTCCTTTCAACACGCAAAAGTTGGAAAATCAATAAGCACCCCTATGTAGGGGAAAAACCATTACAGTCATTTTCCATTACTCAAGATATTCGTGTGCTCGATAATACAAGTTACATTCGCTTTGTTTGTTACAAACATTGAAATGTTTTTCAAAAAGTGATCAAAATTCACGCGAGTGTGTTTAGTGTTTCGCTTCATCGTTTATTTGCTGCCTTATTATGCGCTCTCTAACCGCGGTACACGGGGTCGATCCCTTACCAGACCTTGGTATTACGCCAGGAATACGCCCCGGGGAAGACAATCCTGATGCGGACATGGCGGGTGCCCAAGATACCATTTATCTGTGCAATTTTCGGGTGTCCGTGGATGGCGAGTGGCTCTGTTTGAAAGAACTTCAAGACATGGAGATGCAGGAATCGTACACTCGCCCTGCTGACAACGGGGCTATAACATCGCCAGATGATCCGATGCATTCGTTGATGGGTACTAAATTTAGAATTGCACTAGACAACAATAGTTAGATAATATTTTTTAATCATGACTGCTCTACTCTTATAAAATAATCTTATTTTTAGAAGAATATCATCTATTCGTTTAACTAAGACGTGAATTGTTTACACATTGCGTCGTAATAATATAATTAGGTCGCAGGTAACATAGGTATTTGATTGCATTCGTTAGTAGCTATCCCGGCAAACTTCGGTCCACCCGTTCAGTTTGTACGGGAAAAATTAAAATGTTGCGCTTAATTTCCTTGCAGATTTTCCTGTTTTTCTTTTAAATTTTTATTTAATAATTCAAAACCAGAATTAGTCAAGTCTGTCCAGTCATTCAGAAGTTATGGGCTCACGTAGGTAGGTACATCTCGGCGAATCTTTTTTTTTTTATAATATACTAGCTGCCCTTTCCAACTTCGCGTGTGAGAACAAACTTCTATCTTTTTATACATATATACCTTCCTCTTGAACTACTATATTAAAAATGTCGCAGCAAAATCCGTTGCGTACCTAGTTCTAGAGATCTAAGCCTACACAGGGACAGAACGGAAAGTGATTGTTTTATACTATGTAGTGATAGATAGATGATTAGTTTTTTTCTTAGTCTTCTCATCTATGATATAACTAAAATATATAGTAATAGTTTTTTCGATGAGCTGCCTCTTTATTTCAATGACGTCACCTTATGTGCAGGAGCCTCCCTAAACTTTGTTATTACGCGCCTATCTCAAATGAATTTACTTTACCTTGATATCTATCCTGCTGCTAAGTACACTGCTACAATGTTTTCCACATTTGCTGGACCATTTTAACACTACGTTCATACCTACTTTTTGGTCACTTCCAATTTAGTTTACAGCTGACTTATTAAAATATTGGCCAATTTCCGAAACGCCAATCGGTTTTAATCTCCGATTTAGACATAAGGCCCCTACTCAGTCAGCCAGAAGAGCCAATCACCGCGCTCCCCCGTTCCATGATTATTATGAACAATGGCGCTCTAAAGTAAACGTCTTAAGCGACAAATCACTATTTTTGACACTATAAAAGTAATTTGAAAAAAGTATAAAAACTGAAACACTTATCTTTTAGGTATAGTACTTATCTATGTTTATGTTAAATCTGGTGTCGATATTTTCACAATTGAAGTAGACAGAAAGCAAAAGCTTTCAAAAAGGTTAACTTTTTGATTTTTTTCTATCGAGCAAAGTGAAATGAATCGTGTTTTGGAAACACTAGTCTAATAAAGCATATTCATGTTAATCTTGTGTATTTTTGTCAGCAAGATCCATGATTGCTTTGTATGAAGAAAACAGTAAACTGCTAACGTATTTTAGCGTATGTGGCCCCTTAACCGAACTCATTATAAACAGCTGCTCGGTTCGGTTTAGAAGTCTAAACCAAATTCATGTTACAGCTGTAATTAAAATATTAATCTTGATATAGACAAGGATTGAAGATACCGTTTGTAAAAAGTTCTAGCCGATGCCATAATAGCGGCATGCAAATTTACTCTTTGTTGAGAACTATTGTTTAACAATTATCGTTTCACATTAAAGATGGAATTTATATGATTAATGATATCGAACTGTCCATGTTTTCAAAAGGGTTATGGTTTGTTAAAAATAATATGTTTTAGTATAACAGCAGCAATGATACAAGTTTCTTCTATTACTGGACCTAGAGGAGAGAAACCATTTAATTTTTCTTGAGAAATAGATTGTATTATAATCACATTAGCATGAAAATACGCCTAGTTCGAATTATAATTAAATATTATATTTACTTTAAGAACAACCGATAGGTATTGTCGGACCTTCACAGAATCAGTCATCCGATAGTGTAGTCATTTTTATAACCTACTTATAGTAGGGGAGCCCAAAAGGGAATTTCTACAGTAACTCAGGCGCGTCAGATTCAGATGTGGGAGATACCTTGTACCCTTGTTAAACACCTCCATTATGTATAACATCTCTATATAGAAGCGCGGATGTATGGTTGTCTTTCTAATTTTTTTGGCTTGAAATTATACTCGAGTATGCCAGAGAAAAGTACGGCGAGTTTATTGTAAGCCAATAAGTGCGTGTTTAAACTTTCTGTTGATTTGAAAAAGACTTACTGGAGTAGGAGGGTCAGAAACTTTTGAAAACGAGTCTAAATATGTCCATCATCCATTACGCCAAACTGTCCGATTGACATTTCTGTCATCGAAGACATATTAGGCATGTACACTATTAATATTTGATGAGCTCGCCTAAAATTAGTTGCCTGTAATTGTTATTTTATCTTCTAGACGCTCAACGCACCAAGAAAAAGAAAAAAGTCACACCACCTTCTTTTTCTTTCCACTATTTATTCGACAAAATCCAATGGGTCCGCATTACGCTGGAGCTACTACACCTTAGAATAATATAGCGTATTATTCTAAGTACTACACATTTAACATCGAACGTATGAACACTTCTAAAAATTACATTAATCGATTTGCAATTTTAACCTGAATTAAAGTGCAGCTATTACTTTTTTAACGGATAAAACAGCGCATGACTCCTGATTTTCATCAAGGCTGTAGGATAGGGTTGCTGGTAGACTTGCAGATTAAGCCGTTGCCATGTTGGTCCGGGCTCCTTTGTAGAATAGACCATCTGCCTTACTTGCCAGGCAGCTCGTAAAAAGCGAGCAAAGGCTCATCGTCACTAACACCGTGAATTCTGATTAGGTGGTAGAGTTTAGCAGCGACTCGCCCGGATTGGTACTACCGCCTTACCTATTCCTGCCACCATAACGTCATGATGTGTTCCGGTTCGGAGGGTAAAGTAAACGGTAAACTTACTTTTGCTCGAGGCTTAGCATCCCGGCCCCAGGTTGGCAACGCAGCATTACCACCTTTGGTGTCTAGGCGGCGTGAATTTCTTACCGTCAGGAAATCCGCCTGCTTGTTTGCCTTCCAATATCATAAAAAAAAGCGTAACATCCCGACCACAAGACGGCGATGTACCTATATCATCAATGGCATATAGGCCACGGTTATCTCTTACCATCAGGAGAGTCGTATGCCTATTTGCTGTCTAAAAAACTCCTGGACAAGTTACAATTGAATCTGACCCCAATGTAAGCAAATTATAAGCTTGTGTTGTAGGTGATATTCAGCCTTTGTTGCCCGTGTTACTACCAGTAGTAAGATGGGTAATTTTTTTTCCGTTTTTAGTAGTAAGATGGGTAACACAATATTTTCATTCTAACAACTTACAACTGCAGTAGTAATAACGGCAAATAATTTACCCGTGTAACAACTATAGTCACTTGGTAGTAAGATGGGCAATTTATTATTTCCCTTCTTACAACTGCAGTAGTAAAAGTGGAAAAAAAATTACCCATCTTAGTACTGGTAGTAACATTGGTAGTAACACGGGCAACAAAGGATATTCAGTTATACTAATATAAATATTAATACTTAAATAGACACTAAAATAAATGTAATAAACACCCAGACCCAATGCAGACATCTAATTGTTCATCACACAAATGACTGCCCTTGTAGGGAATCGAACCCGCCTTACGGTCGGTCGATGTCGTTAGGCGTGTACGCTAGCCACTCGACCAACGAGGCAATGTTATAATGACACTAAAAGATCCCATTTGTTCCAGCTCGAGATCCAGTAGTGATCGAACGGAGTAATCTCGTTAACATCTGCAAATTGATAGTGAAGGAGTTGATCGAGCAGTCCCTCCGCTACGGCCGGATGCTCGACAGTGACCATTTGCCGCTACACCACTTCTTCATTGTTCTCGAACATGTCATGCGTCATGGTCTCAAACCTAAGAAGGTAATTGTACTAGAAATAAACCCGTTTAACCTACTTTTAACTCGTACTCGGATTTTCTATTGTTAGAAGCGGATTATTAGGCCTTGTGTGCGTTTACCTTAATGTGTTACGTATATGTTACTTTCATTGACTTAGTGTTAAGACTTTGTAATAACTTACTTATAAATTAACTAGCTGTTACCCGTGGCTTCATCCGCGATAAATTGAGACGTGTGACTTCATGAGGTCCTAGGTTCGATTCTTGGGTCGGAAAACGAAAATAAAATGTATTTATTATTTTAATAATTAATTTTTATTTAACGGGATTTTAATTTTAAAGGAACGTATTGGTTGTACCTCTGTCTACATCTTCGGGGAAGATGGGGAGAGGGGAGATGAAGATATTTTTAAGCTATCCTTTGTTAGATCAAACTGCACGTAACGCGTAATCAATATTATATTTTAAGACTGTGTAACAAATCCGTACCTTAAAAATCTGTAAAAGAAGAAAATTTCAGTAAATTCTAAATAAATGACTGAGATAGTTTTTTATATGACCAAATAGCGAACAAGCCCACGGCTCCCCTGATAGGAAGAGGATAGGAAGAAATAACCGTGTTTTTAGCCAAAATAGTTGCAGGTGTGCTGTCCTGTGGGTGTCCAATTGTGCAAATCCTGTTTCCCCACCCACACTCGGGGCCCGGACTATGACATTGTCATTATGGCGGCAGGAATAAGTAGGACGGTGTATCCCGACCTAGACAAGTTACAGCACGACACTCTACCGCCAGTGGTCTTGTTGGTAATGAGCACTTTGACTTTTGCTCGTCTTTAGGTCTGGCAGGAAAGTAGATGGTTTTTTCTTCATCTACACAGAAGAACCCCAAAAGAAAACGAGGGGTGTTATAAGTTAGACTTGTCAGTCTGTGGGTGTGTAGCTTAAGAATGGGTGAACCGATTTCGATGCGGTTTTATATGAAAAACTGAAGCGATTAAAGTAGTTCTTAGCTTCATTTAAAAGCTTTGTCGAAAGGAGTTATTGGATTTTCTAATTTTATTGTTTTTGTCTGGTGTAGGGTTTGCTGGGACCTAAGAAGGAATTATGGGACATTCTTCAAATGGTCGAGAAATATTCACCGGAAGCAGCTGACATTACCGCCAGTATAAGAGATCTACCTACCGTTAAGTGAGTATTGTTTTATTATAAATTATTTGCGGTTTTGCTGTCATTGTTATTAACCAACGGCAAACAAATGGGGTTCTCATTTCGATTTTTTATTTAATTTTATTTTTGTTGTATGTTTGTTACGCCATCACTCCGTCAATAGGCAACCGATTTTGATTGTACTTTTATAGAAAAATAGGTCATGTTTGCGAGGTGGTCCAATATTAATTTTGTCATGAAGCGTTCGGATTCGTTTGAATTAAATTAAAAAAAGAATTATCAAATTGCGACGTGGTACCAAATGAAATGGATGGAGTCGGTTTATGCAGTTTTACTGCGCTTGTATTATTTATATTATTATATTATATATTATGGACTAAGTTAATAAGTTTGAAGATATTTTTTATTGGTTGTACATTGTTATATTACCTAATGTCTCTTTATTAACACTTGGACTACTAAGACAATGGTAGTGATTCTATTGTGCATGAAGAGATGGAACATTTTAGACATGTCAGATTATACCGGACATTTTTTTCAACGATTTCCGAAGAATACATTAAAATCTGCAGGCTGCAGTAATATCGTGTACAGAATAATCGAACAGCACTGAACGTGTTTTGTCTTTTTCTATTGCTATCGTTGAAGGAAGATAGCGATAACTTAAAACTAATTTAGCAAGACAAATTTTTCCACCATCGTCTTTCTTACAGATGCTCTTTTCAAAACGAATTTCTTTACTCTTGCAATACATTGCCTTATAGCGTTTTAACAAAAATAAATAGCACACAGGTAAACAAATACCTTGTTAATATGAAACTGTTATCAAATTTGTCTGCTTGTTTAGTTTCCACTATTTAAAAATGTATTTTTATTCTACATTGATGTTAGTTTTTAAATTTTATCACTAGAACGGCAATGGGACGCGCTCGTGCTTGGCTAAGGGTCGCCCTTATGCAAAAGAGGCTTGCGGATTATCTGAGAATACTTTTGGAGCACCGGGAAGAGACACTGGAGGAGTATTTCGAACCTCACGCCCTTATGTTAAATGAGGAGGCTGTTATCATCACGGGATTGCTTGTTGGCCTTAATGTAGTGGACTGCAATTTGTGTGTCAAGGTAAATATATTTCTAAGTATCTTCACGCTCATATTTCCGAAGAGGTTGGCAGAGGCACAACCAATGCACCCACGACTAGCCGAAAACACTATGTACCACAATGTGATAGGTGACAAGCCTATCGTCAACCGGGCACATTTCCAATCCTGGGCAACGTTTTATTAGAAAATTGAAAAAATACATTTTACAATTTTTTTGTTGCCCGACCCGAGATCGAACCCAGGATCACAAGTAGTCAAGTCCGACGCCGGACCGCTACACCACAAATTTCATCTTAAATAGGGATTTGTCTCTTTCGTATAATGGACGTTTAAAAGGGGGCGTTTATGGACCAAAGTTACAAATTCGATATTCTTCTGTAATTAATTTTATTCTTTTTGTCTTGGAAACGGTGATAATAAAAGCAGCTAAGTACTAGGAATGGTTGCCATGGATTTTGTTTGCCGTTTCTTCTCCTGACTGGCTAAAGTTGGAAATTATGGTAGTGTACGGTATGCAGATAGCAAAATTAATCTATCTTTAGAATTATTTGTAAAAAAATATGCAGCTTGTAATAAATATAAGTAAATGATGTGATTTAAATATTAAAAGTATAAAAATATACCATTTCTTTAAATATTAAACAAAAATTTGCACACCACAATGTGGTAGAATATGTTGGTATACTTAAATATGTTTATAACAACTTCACACATATATTCCGGAAATACACAAATTTCATTTCATTTAATAAATCCTAAGGACCTTACAAAGTATAGTTAGATTTACACATAAATTTTTGTATTATAATTTTTTAGTAGTATAATTTATTTATTTTTTAAAACAAGGCTAGTCATGGGTACCCTGGTTGTGCCTCTGCCGAGCTCTTCGGGGATACCGACTATATTATCAAGGACGTGAAGATACTTTTTTTTTATAATTTAATTGTAAAAGTGTGAACTTACGTGCTTTGACTTTTGATAAGTATATTTTCTTGCTCGTTTTATTAATTCGAAATTTTAATATGTAGTGATATGAGTTCTTCATAAATATGAATTACGTACTAAATACTTCAGGGACTTTAATATTCCCGAACATTACTATAAAAGTGCGCCCTTGACATTAGCTGTAGGAAAAACCCTCTGACGTAAACGAGAAAAGCTCCCACAAAGGGCGCATTTTATGTACTTATAGCTTTTGTCAGTAATAGTCTGCATGTAGAGAATATTTTTCATTGGATTTAAATGTTTTTCCAATTTCCCCCGTGTTGGTCCGGGCTCCTTTGCAGAATTGATCATCACTAACACCGTGACATCTGACTAGGTGGTAGAGTTTCGCAGCGACTCACCTAGATTAGTACCACCGTCTTACCTATTCCTGCCGCCATAACGTCATGACGTGTTCCGGTTCGGAGGGTAAGGTAGCCGGTAAACTTACTTTTGCGCGAGGCCTAATATCCTGACCTCAGGATGGCAACGCACCATTACCATCTTTGGTGTCTCTAGGCAGCGTGAATTTCTTACCATCAGGAAATCCGTCTGCTTGTTTGACTTCCTATAATATAAAAAAAAATTAAATACAATTGTTATTGACAGTTTTGCACGTAATATCGTTTCTGTTGTCTAGTCGTCCGGCGTCGGACTTTACTTCTTGCGGTCCTGGGTTCCGCTGTATCCCTAGTTCGGGCAACAAAAAAAATTGGAAATGAGTATTTTTAATTTTCTATTAAAAATAACGTTGCCCGGGATTGGATATGTGCCCGGTTGGCGATAGGCTTGCCACCTATTACATTGTGGGACTTAGAGTCTTCGGCTAGTCGTTGGTACCTTGGTTGTGCTTTTGCCTGCCACTTCGGGCCTATGGCCTTGAACATACTTTACGTAACATCATTAAATAGCAAATATTTATTAATAGGGATCATGCTAGTTTGACATATTGGGCCGGTGAGCATGCGGCAATGTAGGTCTCTACAGACAGTTACACATCGGGCCAAAATGTCCGATTGCAGCCTTAAAAGACATTTAAAAAAAATATTTAGAAAAGTATCGCTCTTAAGCACTAAACTTTGTTCTTAACTTTGATGGCTATTAAACGTACATCTCAGTCTCTGGCTGGCATCTTCCAATTTTGGTGCCTATAAACAACGTGTATTTCATGGCTTCAGTTTTCTTATTTATCTTTTTACTCTATTAAAGAGTACAAAAACTGCAGCAAAATATACATTTTTCACTTACAGTTTTACATTTTCACTTTAAGTTACACTTGTACTTTTTCACAATGCACTTTATCTAAAATTTGAAATAAACGGTTTTTTGTTTTACATCATCAAAGCATTACGACTAAAGATAAATAAATTTACTTCATTTATATAAATACCAAAATACCTAAAATAGAATAGGTTTGTTTAACTTCATATTGTAAAAAGTGAAACCGGTTGGCTCAGTGTAATATACATACATATCTTGATGCCAAGTTCTTTACGCTGTAGGCAGAGAGTATCGATTGCCAAACCTCACAATCCTGGCAGCTTGCCTGTCTTACGGCCAATGTTAATAATGTATCTCAATCTAATGGATTTCAAGCAATCTAGATAGCTGCGTATCCGCTGGACTATCCCATACCTAATTGCCATATTTATCCAGTCCACAGATATGTTATTGGCAAGCGATAACATAAAAATAGATCAAAATATCAATCTTGGACAGCGAGTTGTGGATTAGGATTGATTTTTAATATTGGCCGTTAGTCCACATTCATTACCCTTTCCATACAAACACGTTGGTTTCGAAGACTCTTGACCCACCCTCGGATAACACCAGAGCGATTTGATCTTGGAATGTCAATCTTGATCTCCCCGGGTACATCCATCCACATTCGCATTGTATATCCGCTTTATCAATCTTTCATCTGTCATTCCTTCCACATGACCGAACCAGCGGAGCATGCCATGAAGCGTAATATAAGTATTAAATAAAGTGTATAGTAGAAAAGAACGAGCGTTATTTAAAAATTGCGTATACAATTTATTTTCACAGTATGCCGTCTGCGAATAATATGAATTCTGTACCATTTTTTTTCTCAGGAGGAAGATCTGGACAGCCAACAGGGTGTTATAGACTTCTCTTTGTATCTACGCGGCAGTAACTCTTCCAACGACCTAGCTGGGAACGGGAACAATGGAAACAACGAGCCTAAGCAGCGCCATATTAACACAATGCTAGATCAAAAGAATTATATTGAAGAACTGAACAGGCATCTAAAGTGAGTAATTTTTTTTATATTTTTTTACGAGTTATTAGAATTTTGAAACAACTTGTCCGAATTCGTCCATATAGCATTATACATATTTATTTTAAACTTTATTGTACACAAAATAGAGTCGAACGAGAGAATACAGGAAATAAATACGGCACAAAAGACTAACTTATCTCTAACTAAAGATATCTTTCAGCTAACCTGAAATAGATAAAAAATGCAAATGTAAAGTAGTAGACAGATACAGTGTAGAAACTGAAGATCTAAAGAGATTAAAATAACTTATATAACTCTATTTTTTATCATATTGGAAGGCAAACAAGCAGACGGATTTCCTGATGGTAAGAAATTCCCGCCGCCTAGAGACACCAAAGGTGGTAATGCGGTGTGCATTACCACAATGTGGTAGAATATGTTGTATTCTTAAATATCTTTATAACAACTTTTTAACACACATATTCCGCAAATAAATAATTTTCATTTCATTTCAACGGTGCGTTACCAACCTGAGTCCGGGATGTTAGGCCTCGAGCAAAAGTAAGTTTACCGGCTACCTTACCCTCTGAACCGGAACACGTCATGACTTTATAGAGGCAGAAATAGGTAAAGCGGTGGTACCAATCCGGGTGAGTCGCTGCAAAACTCTACCACGTAGTTAGATGTCACGGTGTTAGAGACGGAAAGTCTATGCTCGCCTTTTACGAGCTGCCTGGCAGAAGGCAGATGGTCTATTCTGCAAAGGAGCCCTTACAAACACGGGGAAATATTTGCATACTACTAAAACATGTTAATATTGCTAAAAACAAAAAACTAAAAGAAGCACCACTATGCCATATGTTATGGTACAGGAGTCAGATGCGATGTATACCCCTTCACTTTTTCCTGTCCCCATAGGATAACAAGCATATTATGAATAATAAAACCAACAAGCTAAAGTTAATGAAGCCAGGTAGCTCGTAAGAGGCGTGCAAATGTTAAAAGTATCACTACCAGCAAGACCACTGGTGGTAGAATGACCTACTGCAACTTATGAGTGCAATCCACCATCCGCTATTCCGGCCGCAATGACATTGTCTTGTTCCGGTCCGGAGGGTGGGGTGACCGGTAGACTTGCAAAATAGACCTAACACCGCAGCTACAGGCTAGCGACGCACTTATACATTTATTTTGTCTATAGGGCACGGATATCTCTTATCATAATGCCTCGTTCTTGTTTGCTATATTTTGTAATAAATAAGTAAGTGTTGGTCCGGGCTCCTTTGCAGAATAGACCATCTGCCTTTCTTGCCAGGCAGCTCGTAAAAGGCGAGCATAGGCTTATCACATAGCATATCATCACTGACACCGTGACATCTGACTAGGTGGTAGAGTTTCGCAGCGACTCGCCCGGATTGGTACCACCGCCTTGCCTATTCCTGCCGCCATAACGTCATGACGTGTTCCGGTTCAGAGGGTAATGTAGCTGGTAAACTTACTTTTGCTCGAGGCTTAACATCCTGACCTCAGGTTGGCAACGCACCCTTACCATCTTTGTTGTCTCTAGGCGGCGGGAATTTCTTACCATCAGGAAATCCGTCTGCTTGTTTGCCTTCCTATAACATTAAAAAAAACTATTACTTATGGGTCGATTATGCAATCATAGGCTATAAATATTAAAAAAAAAAACATTTTTACTTCGTCAATCTGAACAACTCATGGCGTTGCAGTTATTATGGAGGCAGGAATAGATAAAGCGGTATAAAGTGATCTCTCTATCCAGGAAACTTGCTGCACAGCACTCTGCCACCAATGATGTTAGTAATCTATAATCTATATATTAATACGTGATGCCAAAACTTTGGACCCCTTTTTACAATTGCTCGGACGCAGGAGCATACAATTTGGCACACTTATAGTTTATGTGTAGGAGAAGTGCCCAACGATAATATTTTTTAATAATAATGCTTATAAAGTACATTAATCCAAAAAATTAAAACATTACACGTATTACCATGCATTTGACACACACAAACAAATATATTGATGTTGACGATAAAGGATCACAGATGGCGCACTTAAAAGTTTGGAAACAAAGTAGTTGGTATTGAGAAATGAAGATGGAGTTCTTATCAACAAGATATTAAAAATTATTATGGTCTAATTTCGACCACTAGTAAAGATAAATATTGCTAAAGTAATACTTAAACGTACATTATATTGTGCGTGTACTAGTAGCTTGTATTAATAATATGTATCGATATATTTTAGGATATTAATATGTTATATACATTTTTTAAACTACATTATAATTGAAACCCAAAAATAACATTTTATGTACACACATTTTGTTAGTTATAAACGCGATTGTTGTCTGGTTCTTTTTGTCAAAGTTGTTTAACTATACGACTGTTCAATTTAAACTATAATTAAACTTGTTATAGGTTACTAGTACGAAGAAAAGTTAAAAGGCTAGCATATTCGATGGATTATGCCAAATCATGGGTTATAATAAAATAATTTGACTAATGCCTAGTCCGAACGATCAACGAACCGAAATCTACAAGTAAAACCATTCGTAGTTTGTCTAAAAGTAACGAGACTTTACCTATAGTGCCGCATCTATTGTTATATCCACCCATTTTACTGATGGTAGAATGCCGTGCTGTATTTCGTCAGGGTAGATATTCAATACCTTACCTATTCATGCCACCATGACAGTGACATGTTCTGACTAACCACGAGGCTCGATTCCCGATGGGGAAGGCATAGGTATGTGATAAACATAGATATGTGTATGTCCAAATATGGATACTTATTAAAATTTATACTGGGATGTATTTAAATACTTTGACTGTTAAAATGCCTAAAAGGGTACAACAATGTCGAACATATATTTTTCTTTGTAATTAGATTAATTTGTGCCCTTTGTCCAGGGATATTTATTTATTTTTATCTCCGACCAGACGTCACCACTTTATGATTCGTACAAGATACGACCGTCCGTAACTGAAACGACTCGTTTTTTAATAGTAACCGGTCATTAAACTGTCTCACTATGATATAATCGCGTCATTGTTGTGGAAATCACTAGCGCGAGATGGGAACTAAACAACCGTTAAACCGATTACGTTAACATTTTAACATGATAAAGTAGCACACAGCATATATTTAAGTAGCAGTTGTCCAAGCTTTTTTTATTAATGTTTTACTAGCTGCTTTCACGCGACTTCGTCAGGGCATGTTGATTTTTTTAAAAAGTAGCCCATGTTTGAATTTGGGTCTTTAACTAGATGCATATCAAATTTCATCAAAATCGGTCCAGCGGCTTAAACGTGAAGCCGTTACAGATAGACAAACAGGCCTTTGGATTTATAATATCAGTACGGAATATGGATTTTATAAAATAGCAAATGAGCTGGCGGTTCCTTTGATGATGAGACAATCAGCGCCTATACTGTGTAGTAACCATAGAAGTTACTGATGTCATTATCTTTGACTGGGATCTTGGACCCCGTCTGTAGGTCTATAGGCAACCATCTCCTCCATTGCTTACATCTATTTCTAAATATGTTTTTAATAATTAAGTTGCCGGATGTTTACATTGATTTCTTTTTGATTCGTTAATAGATAAATATGTACGCATCATTGCACCTGCTTGTGTGGTCAATGAATTTTTTTTTATTTCATTTTTATTTTTATTTTGTACGTAGTGATTGTCTTAATATAAGGAAGAATATACCTCAAATTTTAGTAGTAACTCATATATTGGATCGCCTCTGTGGTCTAGTGGTCCGGGTGTTGGACTTGACTGCATGAGGTCCCGGGTTCATATCCCGGGTCGGGCAACAAAAAGAAAATTGGATTTTTCCAATTTTCTTTTTTTTGGCTGAAATATCGACAAACAAAATAAAAAGAGATTGTGACTATCCCGTATAAATAGTTAAAAATGTTAACGAAACAATAACTTGGGTTACAAGTGCGATAAAAAGTCTGCTGAATTGTTGTTAATTTGTAGATTATAAGTCTTAGGTGCAATAAAAAAAAGTCTGCTGAATTGTTAATTTTCTTGTTTTTTTAATGTCAACCGGTTTCCTTTATCATGGTGATTGTTTTAAAAACCTAGTTACTATTTTATTACGCGATATACGAATTAAGTGCCAGCCAGGTTTCGTATTGCAGTATTTTTGTGTGA
>NJDD01002712.1:194675-247477 GCA_002245505.1 Calephelis nemesis
GAGACACTAAAGGTGGTAATGGTGCGTTGCCAACCAGAGGCCGGGATGTTAGGCCTCGAGCAAAAGTAATTTTACCGGCTACCTTATCCTCCGAACCGGAACACGTCATGACGTTATGGCGGTAAGAATAGGTAAGGCGGTGGTACCATTCCCAGGGGAATCGCTGCGAAACTCTACCACCTGGTAGGATGTCACGGTGTTAGTGACGGTAAGCCTATGCTCGCCTTTTACGAGCTGCCTGGCTTAGGAAGGCAGATGGTCTATTCTACAAAGGAGCCCGGACCAACACGGGGGATATTTGTTCATATTATCATAATCTTCAATCCTAGCTTTATTCCGGTTGTTCCTCATGTTGAAAAGTGGGAACCCAGGGTCAGCCTTTCTATTCTAACTTATAGAAGTACTCTACTTTACTCGGTCTTCGGCATTCTTAATAGTCCATTGGCATGTCTTGTTCCACAACATCTAGCTATTACCTCGACATCTACCTCGATATACACACAAATTACATTAACTAATATCAAATAAAGATCAACTCCTCATGGGCATGCTTATCTTTAAGATATCGTCCAGTTTCATATTTATGTAGGACATGAACAGAAATAAGTTTTAAATTATTTAGAAAATCTGCCCGCGGTATCGCCCTCCTGGTCCCACAGGAACATTGTTTAGGTATAAAAACTATCCTATGTATTAATCCGAGTTACCCTCTGTGTGTGTACCAAATTTAATGAAAATCGGTTCAGAAGTTTTTGCGTGAAGGAGTTACAAACAAACAGACGAACTTTCGCATTTATAATATAAATAGAATAGGATAGGATTTAGAATTAGAAAAGAATAAGTTGCCCCCTCTACGTCGTACAGTTGGGTAAAAATACACTCCGGTTTGAAGAGAAGAGTAGCCGGCTGGTTCATTTACTCTGGGTACCAAATATCCAAGTACCTGATTGGCAAAGCGCCATTTCAATCGTGCCGGTTATGTTATTTCTTTTCAGGAAATTCGCATGTTTTGCTTTCTTTCATGTATAAAAACTCATAGTTTGTGATTTAATAGACATTTCTGCATTCTTGTTTTGTGCATTTTCAAAACAAAAAGAGAGGCCAAAACCTTAAAATATCCTGAAATTTTTATTTGAATATGTCTACCATTATCATGTTGTACGTCCGACTAATCGTGAGGCTCAGGTTCAATTATCGGTGGGAATAAATAATAATAAAAATATTTTATTTCACATAGATACCTATACGCGGCGTATCTCTCGCGCTGAGAAGATTTTGCGAAAGAAACTCGCGGGCTTATCTTTTTCCCCTGTTTTTTTTAAATATGGTTACAAAATATACTATACTATACATTATGTTTATTAGCATTATTATCTGCTAGATATTCTGCAGTTTTATAATGGACCTTATGCATAGTTTAAATTTGATACATTTTTGTAAATTATTTAAAGGAAAGTTTATTCCAAAAAAGTATACATTGGCCCAAGAAGGAAAAGCTTATTCTGTGGAGATGACACATGAAAAAAACGGGACGGTATTTAGATGGCTGTATTTTAGTGTCTAACTGTTTATTAAATTTATTCTGGTATACATATGTATTCCACTATATATTGGTATCATTGACAACATAACACAAGCATATAAGCTGCTTACTTTGGGGTCAAAGTGGAGTGATTGGTCCAGGTACATGGTTTTTTAATTTTATATGAACAAATACTGTACTAACCAGTACCCACGGTAACTGATCCAAAAAGGTTACTTAAGGCCCATGACGGATTGTAGAAACAATTTATATCATTAAACTGGTAGTGATTTTATCAACGTATATGTCATTGGGTTTAACAAACCATCGGCACGTACATCAGTACGGTTAAATGCACTTACGAATTCAACGCCAACGAAACCTTATTCACGATTGTCATTTCCGCATCCGGTTTGTTAAAATTATTTATTTTGTTTCATTTTTGTACTATAAACACGTTTTGTGTATATTAGTGCCATGTATTTCTTAGCAGCAGCAAAGTTTGCTTGTTTGTCTTCCTTTAAGTTTAATCTGACCGATCATGAGAGCAGGCATTAATGTGATGTACAAAGATGCTTGTTTTTCTGGTTCTGGGTATTTATAAAATACCCAGAACCTTTTACTGTTTACCAAACCCTTTTTACTGCTTCTCTTTAATTATTTCTATTTATTAATATCGTTGACTAACACCAATGACATAAGCCTATAATTTGCTGATTTTAGGGTTAATCCATTTGTGTTATTTGTCCAGAGATATTTATTGACTAAGTTATTTAAAACACAAACACACACAAACTCTATCACTAATATAACTTAAAGAAACAGGTACAGTACTACTATTTAAATTATGCGGGTTTACTTTTTTACATGTTATACTTTTATTTTTAAAATGGCTGAACTAATCTAAATTTAAGCAAAATGTTTAATTATGTAATAACAACTTTATATAGATATCTTTAAAATACAATCGGATTTCCGAAACTTGATGAATATAGCCGAAGCGCATAATTTTAATAGTACTACTGTATAGCATTTGAACTCTGATCATAAACGTCAATCAATGAAATACTAAAGTTTGTCTAACAATGAGTGACGTTTTTAACGTTTTTCTATTTACCATATGCGCACATATTATATGCTTATATTATATATTATTGGCAAGTTCTAAGTACAATGTAATATCATCCTAATCTTATAGGTATGTTTTTAAAGTGAAATGTTCACATCCGAATACCTTTACAAGGTTTTTGATTCTGGAAAAAATGTATTTACCCTGTATTTTTAAAATGTCAACAATAAATAAACAAAAATGTTAATAAGTATAAATTGAAAAATGTTAAAACTATTTCTACGCATATATACCCCGAAGAGGTAGGCTGGGGTGAAACCGGGCACCCACGACTAGTCAAAGCCACTATCCAATGTGTAAAAAATGTAATTACCTATATTGCCTATCGCTAACCGGGCACATATCCAATCCCGAGCAACTATATTTTTATTCGAAAATTGAACATACAAATTTTATATTTTTTGTTGCCCGACCTGACCGGATACGAATCCTAAACCTCAAGAAGTCAAGTCCTATGTTGGACCGCTAGACCACAGAGGTGATAGAAAAATATTAAAATAGTAATATTCTTAGTAGTTACCTTTATATCTTTGTAGCATGGTTTGGCCTTGCTAAAATGGATACAACTCGACCCACATCCATCCCAATCAATCCCACCGCATTGTATAAGGTCACCAGGTAAAGGTTATTATTTATTTGTTATGCTTTAGAGACGTAATTGATTATCCTAATAATTAACATTCACAAAACATTGCCTAAAGTTATCGCAGAACGTCAAAGGATATTTAATTGCATAGATAGGCCTTTCCAATATAAATATCACTTTGAACTTGTCACTCATCCTCGTGGCTATAAAATAGTCAAATTCAAGTCTTCCGTACGCCGTCCGTTGAATTATCTAGTAGATAAACCATTACTAGTAATCATCCCTAATAAGTGCTAATCTACCATAAATCGACTTCAAATTTAAGGAATTCAGAATTCGAATACAGACAGATGGACAAACTTTACATAGTTATAAACGACTAGTGGTCACCTATTGGTCGAAATTAGACCATAACAAGTTTTAATATCTAGTTGATAAGAACGCCATCTTCATTTCAAGACCAACTACTTTGTTTCAAAACTTTTTAGTGCGCCATCTGTGATCTTTTATCGTTATCATCAATATATAAAACAAATTTGTTTGTGTGTGTCAAATGCATGGTAGTGTGGGTAATGTTTTATTTATTGATTTACTTTATAAGCATTATTATTGAAAATTATTAGCGTTCTGCACTTCTCCTACACATAAACTATAAGTTTGCCAAATTTTATGCTCTTGCGTCAGCGCAATTTTCGTAAAAAGGGGTCCAAAGTTTTGGCATCACGTATTAATTTACTAGTATAAATATTCATTTTGTGACTTATAAGTATCGATCTTATTACGTGTATGTCTGTTTATATTCGGGACGTAGTCGTTGTGCACACAGAGCGTTAATTATGTCAAAATTGTTTAAATTGAATTATTTGTATATTTATTCGTGGAATTTATCGAGAATTTATCGAGATTAATATTCTCAAATATCTTATTTTTTACGAGTGCAATGTGCTTAGTAACTGGTTTAATTTATCTCAACATATAGGGAGTCCTATATATTCAACGTTGCGTTTGACAGATGTCCTACATTAATATTTTAACTCTTAGCCATAGATAACAAACACATTTTAAACTTCGCTTCAAACTTTTTTCCTAAACCGGAAGTTGGAACACGTATTGGTAAAGTCTTACGCAATGTTTCTCTTTGTTGCAGTGCCACCGTTGCAAATCTCCAATCCAAGGTCGAGAGTCTCACAACGACGAATGCCCTAATGAAGGAGGATCTGTCTATAGCCAAGAACACCATGGTCCAGTTGGTCGAGGAGAATAATCAACTGAAACACGCTCTAGGTGAGGCTGACATTGACACACAAAGTTTTTGTTCGTTTTCAATTTCGTCGAGGTCACGTGACTGTTCACTGTAAAACCTACACTTTGAATTAATTATTTGTAATGTTTATGTCTTGCTTAAGAATATTACTGATTTGTAATTATTTAAATGAAATGAAAATTATTTATTTGCGGAATATGTGTGTTAAAAAGTTGTTATAAAGATATTTAAGAATACAACTTATTCTACCACATTGTGGTGTGCAAATATTTATTTAAATTTTATGAAGTTACATATTTCTATAAAAATGTACATTTAAATCGCTGCAGTCATTTACATTTTTAATAAACATTTTATTTATTTACGAACATAAGTTTCATAATTTATTTTACATGAATTTAAAGGTAGATTCATTTTTAGTCCTATCTACCGTACACTACCACCGTTTCCAAACCTAGCCAGTCGGGAGAAGAAACGGCGAAACAAACTCCCCGGCAACCATGATTTTATTACTTAAATTAGGTTTAAATTTATTAAAAAAATATTAAATAAAAAATAAATATTATTTATGCTTGCTGACAAGCATAAATAAATAAAATATTAATATAAGACAAGCATCGTCCGGGTTCCTTTGTAGAATAGACCATCTGCCTTCCTTGCCAGGCAGCTCGTAAAAGGCGAGCATAGGCTTACCATCACTAACACCGTGATATCCGACTAGGTGGTAGAGTTTGGCAGCGACTCGCCCGGATTGGTACCACCGCCTTACCTATTTCTGCCGCCATAACGTCATGACGTGTCATGTTCGGAGGGTAAGGTAGCCGGTAAACTTACTTTTGCTCGAGGCCTAACATCCCGACCTCAGGTTGGCAACGCACCATTACCACCTTTGGTGTCTCTAGGCGGCGTGAATTTCTTACCAACAGGAAATCCGTCTGCTTGTTTGCCTTCCAATAACATTAAAAAAATGTATATTAAATATTTTATTTATTTATGCTTGTCAGCAAGAAAATCTTTTACTATAGTGTAAATAGATAATAAAAATATGTCTTCTCTAATAGCAAATCAAGTACCTTCTTTCGAAATATTTATACTGGAAGTGATTTCAGACTATCAGGAATTTGGTTATATATACGAATGGACATGCAATATACATTATTTTTATAAATATTAAGTTTTTGTTTAGGCACATGTAGTTTCTTACTATTTCTGAAGTGTGTAATTCTTAACACTTCAGCATTTGTTTGAAACAAATGATGATGTTTATTTACAAATACACATACAGCCAAGATATATAAGCATGGTAAAGGTAAAATTTTGAGCGACTTAAACAGTGGTTTGCATGAATGTAACTGATTAACTCCACATTTCGCCCGTATACACTTCTTTTGTACTCTAAATATTCTAATTAAGTCTACAGAATTTCCCCAAATGGGGATCCCATTTTGCAAAATGGAAGAAACATTAAAACCAGTGTAACAAAATACCGACTTCGTTTTAATAAGTAAATTGTCTACGTGTACCAAATATTAAGTACTAACTGTCCCGGTGAATTTCTTAAAATGTTGTTTTTCCTAGTTTCCTCGTAGTTTTTCCTTCCATACATTTCCATCTTTTGGACCTTATTTCAAAGTGTACAAAAAGCAAAAGTTTATTTCAAACAAAATAAAGAAACAAATAAAGAATAATTTAAAAATAGTCCACTAATGACGGAGCAAGTAGTAATACTAACACAAAAAAAATTAGGCGGCGAAAACATAGTCTCTTGCTTTTTTAAAGTCGAACAAAAAGAATTTTCCAAAAATGAAATACTGCAGTTTTAAAGAAATAGAAAATTGCTAGCACACTTCAATCTTCCAGGCTGTAAGCTTATGAATTCTTTCGTTCGTTTTGTTATATCACAATATTATCATTCGGTACATGCATTGTTTCAAATGATAAATAATACACGTTTTTGCTACCTCATCAAAACCAGTCACATATACTGACCGCAAAACAAATGACACATGCATGTCCAAACATAGTACTGGCTAAGTATCCAAACGAATACCTCGGAAACTATTAAAACAATTGCACTGTTTTTGCCTATTAAGAATCAACTTTGTTTCTTCAGAGTAACCAATGGGTTTGTTTTTTTAGCCATGTCTTTTTATGGACTTGCCATGTCGCATTTGATTTGACGACGGTATTCTATTGAATACTAGTCGACACTACGAACTTCGTATCGCTTGATATCGACAGCTACTAGCAGTTTATATAGAAATACATATGTACCCATTTTACCCTGTTTTTCTTCACAAGAACTTTTCATATCCAATGTCCAATTTAAAAAGACTTTTTAAATAATTATCTTAATGTTTTGAAAAATGTCACGGAGTTCCTCAAGCTGCCGACAAGTAAATACTGAATTATTTAATTTTTTTTATCTGAGTATATATAGTGGACATGTATTAGAATTAGCGACTATCGTTAATCCTTTAGTCTTTTTCGTTCCTTTTTTTTGCGTGAGCGTGACTAAGCAATTTTTTATGTATATAGGCATAGATTTATATATATGTTTAAAAGAACATAAAATGTTAAATCGCTATTTATAACTTAAGAACGGCTAATCCGATTTAACTGAAAATTTATGGGTCAGGTAGCTTAGAACCAGGAGAAAGACATAGGTTACATTTTATCCCTGTTGAACAGCGAGGAAACTAGAAAAACAACATTTTCATTTTTCCCATACAAACTGAACGGGTGGAACAAAGTTCGCCGGAACAGCTAGTTATTTTAACCATTTTTTTAACGACTAATTTGTTGCTCACCGCGAAATTTTTACAACTTCACCGGGCTATATGTTTTTATTTTAACATACATAAGGACATTCATGCTATTACAGTTGAATTATAATATCACATAGCAGTGTCGTCAGTAGCGATGCCAAACAAAACATGACATAAAATGGTATGGTGTTTGATAGAACAAGGTCGTCTATTCGGAAACGTTGCAAAATACTATAATAAGTCCAATGACATCTGATGATATATTTTTGCTATTGTTTTCGTGACTCCAGTGATACCTATCTTGATTATTTTATTTATAAAAATGAAGTGCAACAAGCACTCTGGTAGTCATGACCAATGAAGGTAATGTTCGTGAAGAACGCATTCGAATATATGTTTTTTTATGATTAACCTACTGCAATTGATATTTTTTAATGGTATGGTATTTGATAATGGTAGCAATTTTGTAGTGACTCACTAAACTATTAAATCATCGCTATAAAGTAACAGAAAGAGACAAACTACTTTTGATGCTCTCAGATTAGGTTTTACAAGATATTTCTGCAGACATTTAATCTATCACTCTTGAAACTTTAACTAAAACATCACAATTGTACATGTCCGGGTTAACCTAACATGTCTACAATGTTCCATCTCTTTTGTTTTTGTTTCATTTGAAAAAGACAGCATGCATCTAAAATAAGTCTAGTTTGGGAACAGCGGAATCGCCATCATTTTATATTATTCCTGATCTAAGTTAAATCCTATATTTATTAGACTGATATATTTTATGGCCAAATACAACGAACATACGAATACAACGAATACAATGAACAAGTAGGCGGTTGCTGTGATGGTAAGGGATAACCGTGGCCAATAGACACCATAGATGTTATAGGTGCATCACTTTCTGTGTCCGGGGTGTTAGGTCTAAATTGTAAGTCTACCGGCTACCCTACCCTCTGAATTGGAACATGTCATTACGGCGGCCGGAATTGGTACGGCGGAGAATCTACCTACCCGCTTGCTGACCACTTGAACTCCAGTGGTCTTTCTGGTAATGACCAAGTAAGCTTCGCTCGCCTCTTACGAGCTGCCTGATAGGTTGGTAGATGGTCTATTTTACGCATAGGACCCAGACTGACCCGGGGAGAATAACAATGCAAAAATGAAGGACATAAGTAATTTGTATCCTCTTGGAAGACCGAAACTCACTACTTTACTTCTCTTTGTGGCTAAATTTGGCAAAAATTATCTAAAGTGGTTTAGATTTAAAGTAAAAGTCAGGTCGATAAGTTTCAATACTCAGAATTCGATAATATACCTATTCAATATTTTTGATGAAATAAGACAGTGAGTTTGCACATGGCTATATTTTACCCAGGCTAGCTACTGCACACCACTCTGCTATCTTGTTGGAAATGGTCAGCCAGGCAGATAGACCATTCTACGCAGAGGACACTGACCAACCTATTTGCATCGAACCTTCAAAAAGTATAGTATCTTAACGCCCATATCCCCGTTAGAGGCAGGCAGAGGCACAACCAGGGCACAAACGACTAGCCAAAGACACTAAGTCCCACAATGGGATAGATGGCAAGCCTATCGCCGAACCGGTCACACATCCAATCCCGAGCAACATTTTTTGTTAGAAAATTTGACATATCTTTTTTTTGAACCCGGGACCTCATGAAGTCAAGTCCAACACCTGAACCGCTCTACCATAGAGGTAACCTTCAATTTTAAGGATAAGTGCTAAAACAGCTGTGACAATCGTACAAATCGTTCTATCTTGCGGATAAATCATGATTGATGTAAAATATTGACAGTGTTTGAATCCAACTCCATTTATGACAATTATAAATCATCTTGGACTATGCGATTAACATTTTTGGCAAACGATTCATGACGTAAATCCTAGTAATTAATTAATGGATGCACACATTTTGTTTCTGTATTGATGTAGTGGTTCGATTACCTATATATATATAAAAGAAAGTGGTGTTAGTTACACTATTTATAACTCAAGAACGGCTGAACCGATTAGGCTGCAAATTGGTGGGGAGGTAGCTTAGAACCGGGAGAAGGACATAGGATACTTTTTATTCTGTTCAATTGTGAGGAAACTGGGAAAAACAACATTTTAATTTTTCCCACACAAACTGAACGGGCGGAACGAAGTTCGCCGGAACAGCTAGTTATTAATAAAGATTAATTGTTTGATGGGTACATTAAGTTGATGTGACAGTGGTTGTTTAGCAAGTTAAAAGGAAAAAAGTATACTTCGCCTCTGTAGTATAGCGGACGTCGGCGTCGGAGTTGAGTTCTTGAGGTCCCGGGTACGATCTCTGGATCGGGCAACAAAAAAACTATAGAATATATGTATTTTCAATAAACCTGGGGTTAGATATGTGCCCGGTTGGCGATAGGTTTGCTCTTTTACTTAGTATCTTTGGCTACTCGTGGGTGCCTTCGTTGTGCCTCTGGCCGTATCTTCTGGGATATGGACGTTAAGATACTTGTATTTTTAACATAGTACAATGTTAAAATAATGTAATTAGGTAATTGAGTAATAATTAACAAAGTAATAATACTTAACAAATCGGCTGCACTTTTTTAACATAATTGTGACTGAAAAATAATGTGTATATCAACTAATTAGCACCGACACTAACAATAATATTAAAAATAGTCAAAAATACGAAACACTATCACATATAAATAAATGGTATTAGAGTGTCTGTTTTTTAATATTAAAAAACCGCATTTATCTATATGCATATATATTACGGTACATATACCAAAACAATAACCACAATTATTTTGGTCAGGCTGTGTTTGTCACATGTTTTCCGGTTGATTTCGGAATACAGACCGCTATTAACGCGGACTTTCACAAGCATATAGCTATTATATTTTACAGTATTTTTTTGTTAAATTTCACGCGTACGAAGTCGCGGGCACATCTAGTTTTAAATACATTATGTGTCTTGCCACTATGAATTTTACGTAAAAACAATAAAAAAAACATAGAGATTAAATGAAGTATCTTAATTATTTATTTGATACAAACAGTGTTCAACACATTTAACAATCTGATTAATATGACAATTCCGCTGAAAGATAAGCACGTATAGCTATCAACTGGTAAAGCACCCGCGAAAATCGCAACAAAATGCAGATAAGACACCTTGCCACAATGACTCATATACTATTGTATAGCTTAGTTAGCATTAGTATGCCGGTGTTGTCGCACGTCCGCATTTCAGTGTTAATTTTCTCTCTATCAAAGTAGTGATGGGTAACGCACCATCCAAGAGATATTCAAGAAAAACTAGTTGGATTAGAAGTTGTAAGTTATATTTAGAACGATCTGCGGACATTGTTTATTTATGTAACGTCTCAGCACGTGTGTTTTTTTTTTGTTTAGGTCAGGACATAACCAAAGATAGTAGGATAAAAGTGACGGAACTGACCGCTGAGGAAGAGGTAAGTGACACTTATACATACTAGTATTAGATCGTGGCTTCGTCTGCATGTCAGTAAATTATTTTTTAACTTTGATCGTTTTATCCGTTCTTATTCAACTGTTCTATGTCCAGTTTCTATATTCACGAAACTAGTCGCTTTTGCTTACGAACGGTAGTTTTTTTTACGAATAGTAAAAAATCTAACTACGTCCGCTCGTTGTTTATTGATAACTCAAACCATTTTGTGTGACTCTAAGCAACGATTGGTTTTGGATACACAACCAATGTATATATTAACGGATTACGGTTGGTTGATTATAGGAACCGGGCTTATTAGTTAAAGTGTTAGCGTAGAAGCGTAATCACCGTTCATCACTGACGAGCATCGGGTTCGATTCCCGACATCGACATGCATTTGGGTTATGAACATTCTGGTTCGGGCATGTGGAAAGAATGACAGATGAAAGATTGACAAAGCAGATATACAATGCGAATGTGGATGGATGTAGGTACCCGGGGAGACCAAGGCTGACATTTCACGATCAGATCAATCGAATATTATCCGAGGGTGGTGTCAAGAGTCTCCGAAACCGGCGTGTTTGTATGAAAGGGTAATGAATGTGAAGGAAGCAAGACAGGTTTGTCAGGATCGTGAGGTCTGGCACTCGATACTCTCTGCCTACCCCGTAAGGGGCTTGGCGTGAAGATATGTATGTATGTAACATTTCTGCATTCATAACCATCCTGGGAGTTTGTTTTTTTGTGATTTTAATTTAATGTATATTAATTATATATGTAATTAGTTTCTATGTATTAGTATTGTTGACTAAATTTAGGCTAAATTTAGTTTAAGACTAGATCAGTTATTGTGAGTTGTTCGGAGATATTTCTTATTTTAATGATAAGCATAGACATTTGTATTTCTGTATAGTTAGGGGAACCCCCTTATTAATAATAAAAAGTGAGTTTAGTGAAATTGATTTTTCTGTCGCTGTTTTTTAATTGCTTTTTTTATATTGTGCAATAATAACATACCTGCATACTGATATGATAAATGAGAACGTCTTTCTTTCATGCTTCCACAGCTAAACAGCTAGACCGATTTAAATGTAATTTGATATGCGTATAGTTTTAGAACCGAGTTTAAATATAGGTTATTTTTTTAAGAAATGAACCCCGAAAGACTATAGTGGGTATGAAAATTTGTGTAAAAATCTATTCTGCACTGCGGAAGTCGCGGGTAAACAGCTAGTTAGCAATAATTTATCTAAATTATGGTATGATATGTATACTAAATGTATTGTAGTCTCTTGACCTAGCTTCGGTGGTCAAGTGGCTAGCGTACACGCCTAACTACATCGACCAACTGCGACGCTCGGATTCGATACCCGGGGGTAGGCATTTGTGTGAACATTTAGATGTCTGTATTTTCCGGGTCTGGGTGTTTATTAAAAATTATGATATCTATTTAAGTATTTCCATGTATTATTATCGTTGTCTAACAGCCATAACACAAGCATGTAATTTGATTACTTTGGGGTTAGATTCAATTTGTGTGACTTGTACATATTTTTTATGTGTGATATATTATGTATTATTTTATGTTAGACAATAGAGAACCAACACTGGTTCTAATGTTTAGAAAACCAAGGCCTAGAAACATCAAAGATGTTATAGGTGCGTTTTTGTCACGTGGTCGAGGTTTTACGCCTATGTACAAATTATTTAAAATTAATATAATAGGTATGTAGTTAGCCAACTTGTCGCAGTTAATTTTCTATATAATATCAGTTGGAATAGTCGCATATGAATATGAATTTTATTTATATACTTGCTGTTAACCGAGTTCGTCAGCGTAGAATACCTGGTTACATCGGATTTCCGAAGTGAATAAAATCATGTGATTTTTGTACAAACTTTATTTCCCAATTTTTAACTATTTTCATGTTAATTTTCTTCAAAATCAGCTCAGTTTTAAACCAACCTCCTCCTCCTATTCCAACAAACCAAAGTCTCCTCCTCCAAAGCAAAAAAAGCCTCCACAGCGTACCTAGCAGATTATAGACTTTCGCATATTAATATGGATAATGTTTAGTTTTGTATGAGGAATAATATTTAAATTCAGTGAATTATTATGATAATAACCGTAATGGCTTCACATATGTGTGGCACGGAATAGTTTGAAACATGATGAACAAGAGACTAAGTGGGTTTTACTCGTATCAGATCGTGGATCATTGTACTACGGCAACTATTTTTATTTTAGTTTTTATTATGGTAGTTGGTTAGTAAGTTGATTAGTTATGTAGCTAAACAAAACAACGTATTAAATAAAGAAATGCACGTAGATTGTTATCAAAAATGACAATGGTGCGTTGCCAATTTGAAACAGATGTTAAGAAATCCTAAGTTTACGCTGTTTAATCCCTTAACCTATCGCTGGCCTATAGTTGTTGAAGTATCATACTTCCTGAATCTTTTACTTTGTGTATTATTTTTTAAACTCAATGTAAGCAAATAAAATGCTTGTGTCAGGGGTGGTAGTCAACGGCACTAATACATATAAATTCTAAATGTATACTGGAATAAATTTAATAAATACGACTAAACCCGGAAATGCAGTCCCCGTCGGGAATCGATCTCGGGCCACGCGGTCGGTAGCGCCAGCGCTGACCCTTCGAGCAACGAGGCTGTTAAATAAATGCAATCAGTTAAAATTCAGGGAAGAAACGAGTCGTCTGAATTGACACCCACTTTATCTTTTCCATTCGCAAAAACGTCGTTACTTGCCATTATCATATTCCAGTTAAGATGTTAGGGTAGTCTGTAAACTTGCATGAGTGCATTAACGCACGGTTTACATCTTTGGTTTGTTTTGTGTTGTCTCTTACCATCAAGATCAGGTACCTCACCTGCTCAGAGCTACCTGCTTTTTTGACATCTTATACGATTATTAAATTTAATAAAAAGGGCAAAAGCATAGGTATACAGGGGTTTGGGAGTGCCCCCGCCAACACGAGCAAAGCGAAGCGCGAGGGCACTGCCTAACTTTATTCGTAGCATGTATTAGGGGGCGTCCACCAATTACGTGAGATGTTTAACGGGGGGAGGGGTTCGATTCAAACCTTACGTAGAGGGGGGNNNNGGGGGGTCTTGGCAAATATCACGCAATTTTTTTTGCTTTAATCACAAAAAAATATGCTGTTTTGGTTCATTTCATCCATACTCTACATGCTTAAGATTTAATCTTAAGTTTATACATCTACTGACTGTCAAACCACCGTATTCGTTTTATGCCAAATAGCTCGATTTACTTAATTTAGTTTTACTAGACCAGAAGTGCTGCAGCCCACGCTGGTGTGATCTGCATATGATTCTGCACGACCGTTTTCTGCCACCTCTATACTCTATTAGATTAGGTATTAGATTTAAAAAAACCACCTCACATAATTTATGGACGCCCCCTAAATAGTCTAGTTTGTCATTTGGTATAATCATTAGATGAATACGACAAAAACGACGTAATATAACTTTCTAACGAGAGAAACTATTTAGTTTACCTCCACGCATGATTTCCCAGCGATGTGTTCGCACAGTTAATGTCTTTTCCGTTAACACCTAATCTAAAATGTGAATTCTTTCAAATCAATCGCCTCTGTGGTCTAGCGGTCCAAGTGTTACTCATTGTCTTCATGAGGTCCCGGGTTCGAATCCTTTGTCGGGCAACGAAAAGAAAATAAACTATTTCCAATTTTCTAATTTAAAAAAAATGTTGCTCGGGATTGGATTAATGTCCGGTTGGCGATTTGTTTGTCTATCACATTGTGGGGCTTAGTGTCTTCGGCTAGTCGAAGGTGCCCTGGTTGTGCTTCTGCCTTCCCCTTCCGGGATATGGGTGTGAAAATATTTTACTTTCAAATCAAAACTTTCTTTTTGTTGAAAAAACCACCGCTCTCTTTCTCTGTCTTGAGTATCCTTGTGACATATTACACAGTTCACTATAATTGCTTACTTACATTTAAATGTCACTTAAATTAAATAATTTATACATTTACCGGCGTTGGGATGTGACGACCCCATCACCATGTGGTGATGGTCTATTATTTTAGATTACTTGATACCACTAGTGCAGACAGTCGTTATTTTTTTTATATTTTTCAATATATTATCGCCTTAGGTCCATTGCTCGTCATTGTTATATTCCGTGCTGAAGGTGAGCGTAGCAGGTAGACTTACTTAAGAACCCGGCTATAAGATAGTAACGCACCAGTGGCATAATACCTTTATGCAACGGTTAGAGAGTGTATGTCTTAAATGTAAATTATTTATCCATATTTTTTTAAACTTTTAATTAAACAATAACCCTCTTTAACAAATGGTGTAACAGATTATAATTTTTAATTATAAATCTATGATCTTACATATTAAGTATATCAAACAAAATTATACTTCAAATTAAATGTATAAAACATATAAGTTTTTTGACTATCTTAGGAATTAAATTTGGCAAAAAGCTATATGTATTTTAAGGAATCTACATAACTAAATATACATTAAATATCCTAAATATACATTTTAAATTTCAGGACAAAAAGAGCGTCAAAAGCAATACATCGGACCGGCATAAAAGCGAAAAGGAAACTGAGTTGGCTAAAGTTTTAGAGGAAGAAAGAAAAAAGAATGTTGAGTTACAAAAGGAACTCGACTTACAGGTAACTTGATAACATTAGAAAAACTTAATAGGTTTTAAACTCACTGACGAATTGTTTGCCGTATTTTTTGAGGAATCAAAAAAAGTCTAAAATAAAAGTAGAGTAAGTAACTCCTTATTACATCACACACCTGTCAGTGAAAGTCCCGTTTAAATCGATCCAGCTGTTTCAGAGATTAGCAGGAACAAATAGATAGACAAAAATAAAAAAAATTGCATATGTAAAGTTGATATGCATATAGTAAAAATCGGTTACTTTGATATTACAGACACTCAAATTTTATTTATTTGTAAAGATATATGTATACAAGAGACAATAGAGACAAATGTCAAATAAATATTGCTCTTGTTAAAGTTAGAAATCTATTATCATACACGGTTGCCATTACTATCGTCAGTTATAACATTACCTGGCTCCTATAAACAACGAGCCGTAATCCGTAAGTATAACCATTCTTAGATTATCTAAAAGTAACGAGGCGTTCCTTAGGATTCCAGAAACGTTTTGAGGTATGTAACGTACGACCGTACTTAGATATCTTACCGACATACCTTGTAGGGTACGATTTGTACAAAAAAATGCCGTCCGTAAGAAACGACTTGTTTTTTTTTCAGTATATGAACCGGGCATTGGTAGGTTTCCAGTTGAAGATTCCTTGAATATACGTATATGACACGCGTTGGTAGAACATTGTGTACGTTGTTTATCATTATTATCTATATATTAATACGTGGTGCCAAAACTTTGGAACTCTTTTTACGAAAATTGCGCGAAAGCAGGAGCATAAAAATTTGGCACACTTATAGTTTATGTGTAGGAGAAGTGCAGAACGCTAATATTTTTCAATAATAATGCTTATAAGGTACATTAAATCGATAAAGAAAACATTACCCACACTACCATACATTTTACACATACAAACAAATATATTGATGATAACGGTAAAAGATCACAGATGGCGCACTAAAAAGTTTGGAAACAAAGTAGTCGGTCTTGAGAAATGAAGATGGCGTTCTTAACAACAAGATAATAGAATTTATTATAGTCGAATATCGACCAATGGCGACCACTAGTTATATTTACTGTACACAACGGGAATTTAAAATTAATTAAAACAAATGTACAAAGTATTAGCTTATCCTATCCTATTAATATTATAAATGCGAAAGTTTGTATGTTTGTTTTGGATTGGAATGGAAACTTGGATTAACACATAGGACAGTTTTTATCCTGATAAAATGTTACTGTGGGACCACGCGGGCAACAGCGAGTCAGTAATCAAGGAAATTTCTTGTAGACATACATTTAATATTTTCCATTGTGGGTGCTTGGTAAAACTTCCAAATACATATTTTAGATGAAGAAATGCTTGTACAGTTTTACTGAACACTTGTAATTTACTACCTCCTCGCTGGTCGAGTGTTCCGGGTCTGGGTGTTTATTAAATTTATTATTGCATCTATTTTTACGTATTAGAATAGTTTAACAACACATAAAACAAGCATATAATTTACTTACTTTTTCTCAAGTACACTTAATCTGTGGAACGTGTCCAGGGATACTTATTTATTATTATTATTATTATTTATTTTTTCTGAATTAAATATTATTAGTAGTAGATTAAATTTTCAGGAGACTGTGTAAAAAAGGAATTAGGTAGACTATTTAAATAATGTTAAATTATAAGTGATACGTAAGACAGTGCAAGCATTTCTTCATTTAGAAATAAAAATTATACGATTCAACTGACGATGAGAATGCTTTAATCGTAGATTTGTAACCGATTACGCGTTGTTCTGAGAAAACTGACATACAAATACTAATTACGTTGGTAGAAAGATTATATAACATAGAAAACATTTAAGTAAAATTGCAAATTTGCATAATGTCAAGTTGGCAAGAATATTATTATATAACTAGCTGTCCCCGCGGCAGCGTCTTACGCTTCCTTACTTGTACTTTTATTTAAGAAAATTTAAAAAAATTCTTAATTTAAAGCCTAATTTACTCCTTTAGGTACATCATTATGCCAGTGAAAGTCACGACAACATCGATCTAGATGTCTGTCGGACGAAGATTAGCTGGAACAAACAAACCGACAGATTGACAGAAATAGTAAAAAATTTTATTTTGATATATGTACTGTATATAAATTTATATGCATGTAATAAAACGCATTTATTTTTTAACATTATAAATAAACATTCCAGTTTTGTTTATTTGTATAGATGTCTATATTATACATGAGGCAATAGAGACAAATGTAATTTAGCATAGACACATATCAAGGTAGTTGGTTCCTCTTCACTCTTTCGTTAAATAAGTAGATCAATCACTCAATAAATAGAGATATATTTGTCAGAAAAAGAAAAGAATGAGGTATCATTCATCATATTTTTGATTCATGTCATTCACTCACTCATCGTCACTGAGTAATACACTCGCTGTGCATATTTCATTCTTCAAAGTCTGAACATTTCGTAGAAAATCACAGTGATCAAATTTTTGAATTAAATCCCACTTAAGACAACTACCGACGCGGACGTACAGTTTATCTTTCTCGTCGGATGGAGATTAGTATTTTATCATATAATCAGTTTAACTTCAAACTTCATCCTACGCAAGACGGAGTGATTCCTGTGTCAAGATCCTCATAATTTGTTGTGCTCACACATATTTTCACGCCAAGTCCCTTACGTGGTAGGAAGAGAGTATCGAGTGCCAAATCTCACCATCCTGGCAAGCATGTCTGGCTTCCTCCAAATTTATTACCCTTTTCATACAAACACGCGGGTGTCGGAGACTCTTGACACCACTCTCGGATAATACCCAAGGGATTTGATCGTGGAATGTCAACCTAGGTCTCCCCGGGTACCTACATTCCTCTTGTGTTTTGTGCTTTAATATATAATGTCCTTTTACTAAAGGTTTTTAAGTTTTTAGACAGTGTTCAGTACATCTAATAAAAGATGTCCATACAATAACTAAAATGACTTCTGAAGTACACTGTCACTTTTCCTGTTACTTCATTTCCTCATTTCAATTACTTGACATATTTTTATAATATATAATGAATATAATATAAAATCAATGAATTATTGAACAACTGTATGTTTGTCATTTATCACTGCTTTTTTTACCGTTCATCAAATATGGAGTAATTCAAATGTGAAGAGGTACCACAGTATAACAAACCATTTCAAAGTCATTTGAGTCACATTTTTTAAACACTGCTTAAAAGTTTGAGAGCATATTTAGAATAATCTTATATACATAACACACTTGTACTGTTCGGCAAAATGAATAGGATATTGTCATTCTACTACTAGGGAACCTTCTAGTAAATAGCGTACTTATTCCTTCAGGATCATCAAAGCATCTGCAATACTCCTGGTGTTACCACTTATCCATTTGCTTCTTCTAATATATGAAAAAAATCTTTTTCCAGATATCTCTCAAAGCTGAAATGGAAGTTGCTATGAAGTTACTCGAAAAAGACATTCATGATAAACAAGACACGATAATATCTTTGAGACGACAATTGGACGATATCAAGCTGATTAATTTGGAGATGTACAAAAAGTTGCAGGTAAGAATATTCATTATACATTGCACGTTATGATTTTGTACCCTTTGTCATTTGAATTTGTATTCCGAAGCCTTGAATTGACTAATTTCTGCTATGCGTGTTAATTTTATTGTGAAACCATTACACAGCTTGAATTCTTTCGATTTGTCTTTAAACTATTATGAAATGCTAAGAATGTGATTGTAATTGCAGTGGCCTAATAATATACGTTAATTAAATATCAATTTCACAACTCAACTCTTTAAGGACAAAATTTAACTTTGTTTTGAAATGGTAGAATGTAGGATTTTATAACTTTTCGTATCACGCGTAATAAATAAGTGTCCTTCAAGTTCTTGAGGAAAGTTGTAGAACATAAAGCATTAAGTTATTATCTTTTCTTTAAGGATTCACTTTTACTATGTTCTGAAATCGTAGATTAACGGATTGTCTGCGTAGTAGATAAGTGTCCTTCAAATTCTTGAGTAAAGTTGTAGAACACATAGCATTACGCTATCTTCGAATGTGTAGTAAGCGCTACAGATAATTTATAGCCCATATAAACTCCCTGCAGTGTGATAACAGCTTTACTGCTATTGTTCTACAAATCATTTGAATTCAATTATATCTTTACGCTTATTCCATATCGACGGCAGCAAAAACGATTACACAATTTCCTTTTTACAAAAATATGTATTTTTACATAAATTGCAATTTAATAATGATAGATTTTTTTATCATAAGTCATTTAGTTTACATAAATTATTATATCGTTTACCTCAATTTTCTCACGTATGTAAAGACATTGACACTATATTTTAAGAAGTGTCTAAGTACCGGCGGATATCTAAAGTCTTTTCACACTAACGTATTGCGAGGGTTTTCAGAGCGACACAGATGCTTAGCGACGATATTATTGGTATGCGTCAGACATCGCGGATTCGCAACATTTCCGATATTTATAGCACTACAGTCGTTTTGGGTAATTTTGAATCACTGTGTAACTTTGAACAAAATTAAAAAAAAGATTCATGAATTTATTTCTGTAATGTTTTAGTTCTTTCAATATCGTTGTTGTTTAAAACGGAACGCTAAAATTATAAGTAGCAATCATAAAAGAAAAAAATAAACTGTGAATGTCAAAATTTGTAAAATAGCGCCTTTTTCCCTAGTGAAGTTTTAGCAAGCGTTTGTTGCTGCGATTAGGCTACATGTTACATTTATATGTACATTTATATGTAACATGTAGCCTAATTATTATTTTTTTCAAATTAGTCATCTGTATTTAATGGTAAAAGTTGTGTAAAATTGATAAAGTTTCGAAGATGATTAAAATCGAAGTAGTTTGGGTAACTTTGAATGGTTCAAAGATACCCGGGTCATAAAAAATATTACATTGGGTAACATTGAATATGATCATAGTGTAGCTCAGCTCTGATAAAAAAATTAAACTATTTTCAGGCTTAAAAACTGCCTGAATGAATATATAGACCGTCTTGCCCCTCCAAAAATGAAATATCAAGAAAAAGCGGCCATATTTATACTGACGATGACATTTTGTTTACAGAATGGGGTGAATGACTTTTTCAAAAAGAAAAATTGCTTAGAGATTTTTTTATTAAAATTTAAGATTTTGATCTCATTCGATAGCCTCATAAATGTACAATTTATTGTGTTAAACACTACTTTCTTAGTTTATTATGGTTTAATAAATAACTATAAAAATACTTATTTTTTTCCATCAAATTGGCTACATCGATTCAAATGGCAAGACTGAGATATCTATTAAGAAAATGTATGTCAAATAAATGCCATTTTACTCTTTAGGGTTTTAATATTTAAACAAACGTCATATAATGTTACCAATATTTAAAATATTTGAATGATTATGGTTTTTATATCCAGGCAAAATTCATATTCAAAGTTACCCAAAACGCGTGATAACATTGAATATGAGTTTAGGGGGAATTAAAGGCAGTTTGGTTGTTTTTTCCTTAAATTTGTTAAGTTTGCCAAATAAACCAACTCAAAAGATCACTATTCAGTCAACAAAATATACTTGTAATTAATAAAATATTAGATTGTAACATCAAAATATTGCCAAAATTGTTGAACACGTTACCCAAATCGAGGTTACAACTATAATTATTATTAAATTGCTATACATTATAATAGCACCCTTAAAACCATTGTTAACTATTATGCTATTTGGCGCGATAACGTTGCGCGAACGCAACATGTTCTCTATGCGGCTGCAACGTCTCTAACATGCACACGCCACGTATTGGCTACGCGTGCACTCCGCGTTAAAAAACACTATCAGTCTGCTAGTGTGATAAGGACCTTACAACACTTCACATGTGCAAATATCAAATCAACGTGTTAACAAGTGAATGAACCAAGTATAGGACATCTGACACATGTTTGTTGTTGCTTAGTTTGACCAATATTTACACACCTGATTACTGCATTGGATTTACTTCTTTTGTTTTTTTTTTACTTTTTTGTGTTACAAGATCATTAAAGTGAAAACAAGTGAATGAACCAAGTATAAAAATATATCTGACCATGTTTGTTGTGGCTTAGTTTGATCAATATTTGTATACCTGACTACTGCATTACATTTACTTCTTCTTTTGTTTTTTTTTTGCTTTTCGTTTTACAAGATAATCAGCACTTTATCAAGAGTATAAACCAAGTGTAAATATATATATATATATATATATATCTGATGCGTGTTTGTTATAGCTTAATTTGACCAATATAAGTGCATATACCCGATAACTGCATTAAATTTACTCCTTCTTTTGTTTTTGCTATTCGTAACACAGAATTGTGAGATTGATCAACAAATTATGCATTTATGATTGATTATAAATAATTCTTTCTCGTAATAAATAATTATCATGCCCCGAATAAAGTTGAACGTATGACAGTTGTCTTAGTAGATTAGATACTTATATTAATCAAAGTAAGAAACAATAAGTAACATACTCAAAAAATGATATAAAAAATAAAAAACAAAATGTAACAATGCATAGGTAATATGGAACACTTTAATAATAAACTAAAAGAAATTGGCTAGAAAACTTACTACACATTTCGCACTTAAAGCTGCTTTCAAAATTAGTAATTGTGGATGGACGTTTGTTATTTGCTGCCGTCAATATTACTTGAATTTAAAACGTTGCGGGAAAGAACCCGCGTTTTTTAAAGTTCCCCAAATAACGTAAGCAAAAATGTGACATTAGAAAGGTACATGATGAACTCTTAATAGCTGACCAACACACCTTTCTGCACTGTCTTAGGGCAGTACACACGTGTGAGGCATTGCTTGCAAATTTGTTTGTCTCTCATATAAAATACATAGGTTTTAAAGAACAAGGTAAATGTTTACTAAACTTTGACTTGTTTCATGTTCTTTTTCCTGACGTAAAAAAGATTCAATAATATTAAAAGGTCAATGAAATTTCAAAAACCTGCGTCAATTTCTATTGCACTCAATTTTTCTCATATTTTGTCTGTCTTACTTTCGTCAAGATATTTCTCATCTGCATTTTAATTATTTACTTCTTAAAAAATGTCAAGTTTGCAAATTGGCATATTGTGTGTGCGTCTTTTTTTTTGAAAAACTAGATTTATCTGTTTTGATAACCATATCTTATAAACAACTTCTCTAGTATGAATCAATCGACAAAATTTTATGATTACAAATACACAATCGAATTCTCAAACTTCTCCTTTTTAAAACAATTAAAACCGCTTGCACTGCGTCGAATGTGTGGGCGATACATACATACATACATATCTTCACGCCAAGTCCCTTGCGGGGTAGGCAGAGAGTATCGAGTGCCAGACCTCACAATCCTGACAAACCTGTCTGGCTTCCTTCACATTCATTACCCTTTTCATACAAACACGCTGGTTTCGGAGACTCTTGACACCACCCTCGGATAATATCCGATTGATCTGATCTTGAAATGTCAGCCTTGGTCTCCCCGGGTACCTACATCCATCCACATTCGCATTGTATATCTGCTTTGTCAATCTTTCTTCTGTCATTCTTTCCACATGACCGAACCAGCGGAACATGCCCTTTCGCATTTTAACACTTTAACACTTTCTTTCAATGCGATGTGTGAGCGATCTTTTACTTATTAATGAATTGTGTGTTTTTAAAACTATTATTTTTGTTTTATTTGTTAGGTATCGACATATATGCTGTTTGCATTTTAAAGTTAGCTTGTAGTATGTGCATGTCTATTTAATCTGCAGTTGATATTTTAATTACAAAAATCTAAACCATAGATTATTCAAAACTTATTTATTATTTACAAATGAAGAGGCACCGACCCTATGAGCAATAATTGTTGTGTGGGTCTTCCAAGGTTCCTTGTACCCACGCATATTGTTGTAGCGTAGCGTTTCTTTGTTTTACGCCTTATGATTTACTCTTTCTAATTAATTTATACTACGATGCATTTTTAAAGATCATAGTATTATTTCCCGGTCTTTAGCTACTTGCGTATTAAATTTTGTCACTTTTAGTACATATGATTGACAAGGAACCCACTATTCTAAACATTTTATTTTTTATTACTAGTTTTTGCACGCGGTTTCGGTCACATTTAAGTCATTATAAGTATCCTATGTTACTTTTAAAACCTTCAAAAATATGTGTACAATGTTTCATAATGATTGGTTAAGTAGTTATCGCATGAAAGTGTAACAAGCAAACTTACATTCACATTTACAACATTGAGTAGGGATATTAGTCTACGCTCGCTCTTGCTGCTTTAAACAAATAAATTTGTGTTAATCGAATATAATATTTTTGTCACTTTTTAACTAATATTTAATAAAACCTTACTTATATTTAAAATTGAGTCATGAATCCTTTTAAAAAATGGTCCTGTAGTTTAAGTAAGAAAAGAATCCCGACAAAAAAAATAAGTGTTTTGCACCTACCAAAACAAACATCGAACATCTTTAATGTACAAACAGATATATTTTTCAAATGTAGTGTGTATATAAAACTTGTATATAGTATAGTTTAAACTCTATTAACTCTTTTGCACAAAACAATGCAAGGAAATGTTAATCAAACACACTAACAAACCTGTTTTTATATGTACTCCTTTCTTAGGTGTTTGTATTGTCTAATAAAAAATATATTTTATAGATGTAATTTATTTTACTTAGCTACGCATGTGCCGCTTTATAAATTATGCTTAATTTGATGCAATAAAAATTACATTTAATGCTTATATCTTATTAATAAAATGCTTATAACTTATTAATAAATTACTTAGCCATATCTTATTTGCAATTATAAGTTATTCTATTTTATAAACATATTTATACAAGTACAATGTATGTGTTGTGAAATACTAATTATAACTGTTCACCAATGCCATGCTTACCAAATGAAAGGAATGCGAGATGGAACTGACGCAGAAAGGTGAAATGGTTTCCAGGCTTCAAGGGAAGGCCGAACAAATTGGCAAAATACTGAACAATCTCGAAAAATATAATAACTTTCTAGGACCCGATCACGAATTAGTCAAAGCATTAAAATCCCCCAGTAATGATAATATTAGTGGGAAGCTAGATATGTTAAAATCTCAAAAGGGTACAAAGTCGAAAGATGAAGGACCACCTAATAAAAGATTAAATTTACAGGAAATACCACCTTTTCGAAAATCGAATAGTAATGACAAATCTGTAGCAAATGGAGATTGAAACGTTTCGTGCTGTAGAAAGTAGGAAATTGTAAATATGTTTCTAAGAAATCCCTTTTTGATTGATGGAAGGTGAAATTTTCACAAATTTTTGAGACAGAAGATTTCAGCGTTGGTTGTATTTCAACTAACAGCATTCGATGTATACGCTGTCGATGCTCTTCCAATGAGCTGCCAAAGTTCAAATCCATAAGTCAATATATTTTATTCAAGTCAGTTCTATCTTAAGAAATTGTGGAATTTATCGGAAGCACGACAAAAGTGCTAAAACTAAAATATCTTAAAAGGTGATATTTCTTTAGTAAAATTAATAAAATAATATAAAATGTCGTTATTTGTCAATATTAGCTTAATAGAATAGGCGTCCATGAAAGATTTTTTATCATTTGATAAAAAAAGCTACTTGGATAAGTGGTTGCTTTAGAATTTAATACGATTTATACTAACTAATGGTTGTATTTAATTATCATTTATTTAAAAATTAATTGTTTAATTCACCTGGACATTTAAAATAAAATAACATGATTTTATTAATAAAGTGTTATTTTCTTCCTTTTTAAGTTTTTGGTATAATTTATTAAATAGAAAATAAAATAAAGAAAAGAATCCAGTTTAAAATAAAATATTTATTAATTTTATTATACGACTTCATCCTTAAAACAAAGATAGTTATTATTTATTCTCGCTCAGAATGTCTTATACTGTTGAAATTATACAAAGGTGAATTAAACGATTAAGGCTATTCTATACTAACTTTAAAACTATCGCCTAATTTGATTACCTGCCTCGCTTGTACTATAATTTCATTATAATTGTTACTTATCATAATATTTAGTAATAACCTCATTCTAATATCAATGCTAACTACTAGCTAAATACTGGCTTTGTTTTAGGAATGTGAAAGTTCCTTGAAACATAAAACAGAGCTAATAGCCAAATTGGAAGCAAAGACTGAATCTATGGGCAGCACGATACACCAACTCGATGAGAAGTAGGTTTCAAACATTTGTATTACGCCTCGAGTCGCTCGTGTGAACAGTGCCTATTGAATAAAATGTAATTAATTTTAGTTTCATCTGGGAACAATTGTGATATTATGCACATATAATTATTAAACGAACCTTGTTACTAATATATTATTATACATATATCTTTTACGAAGATTTTTGTTTAAGAATTCACATTTCTTCATCTAGATAGAAGTAGGGCTCCGTATGTTTACTATTATTATTGATTGCGTTAAAGATTTTGGGTCTACCTACCATGAATATTTTATGTGTATAGTGGTCAATTCGTTAACAGTATTTAGGTTCTGTATTATGATATTTTGACATGTTTTTATCATTATATTAGCAGAATACATTTATTATACCTACCTACAGGTTACTCTTTTAGTCTCTGCCTGTTAGGAAGTTTGTTTAACCAACTCGTCTATACCAACAGCATTACTGCCAGACCAGTGAAGTAATTTTATAATGTTTATATCAGAATAGGTTTGGCTTTCATAAGTTGAATTTGGTATAATTTAAAAAATGCGTTTTTTATAAATTAGTAAAAAAGAGCATTATCTATGTTTTAATAGAATTCAGAAAATTAGGAAGTTCTTCTATTAAAAAAAATACTATTTGTACATTCTCTGTCAATCATAAATAGGTATGATGAATCTTTTATCATAACTGACACAACGCAAATCAAATAACAAGAATGAATTTTATGTGTATATTTGTGAATTTGACATATTCTTTGAGGTATACTGATAAGGAACTGAAACATAGCCAATAAAACATAGGCCGAAAAATTGCAGTCTTAACACAGTTAACTGCTAACACAGTTTTTTTGGCGTAAAGTCCACTGAAGCTGTAAAAACCGCGAGGTTGACAACACGTTGGTCATTTTAAAAATAAAATTGGCTTGATATTTTTAGATACATTTCAATCGAGAATATGTCTTACAAAGATTGTACCCAGATGAAACTATATCAGAATATTTAGTGCTTTGACATATCATTCTTATGAAGTCTTACATAGACGCGAGCTGTGCACTGCTTGCTAAAAGCAAAATGGAGGTTAATTTTTATAATTAATTCGATATTGGCAAACCCCCACAATATTTTTATAAATAGATTACATATTAGAAACATAAAGTATAAGCAAGGAAATGTTGCTTTTGCTTTAAACCTTGCTATATTTTCAATAAGTAATTGAAAAATGTTGAATAGTTATTTGTTATTGTTAATTAAATAAATTTGCTATAAATGTTTTGTTTTTGATATAATTTTAGTCGTCGTCGTCGTTTTATATAGTTTTAAATAATATTGCTGATTAAAATTTGTTTGTCTTTAATAATTAGATTTGTCGTATACATGACAAAACATTGAAATTTGTATATTTTTTCAATGATATTCAAGTATTAAATTGTGATTATCCAATAGAATAATATTCCTTATAGTATTAGTTGATCTCATTTGTGTAATAGATATTATATTCTGAATATAAAAAATAGATATAGAATTATATTCTGAATTTGTGTAAGCATTTTTTAGATTTATGTGTATTATCCAAAAACCTATTTTGGGTTTTTATAGTTTTGTAAAATCAAAACCCTAATATGTAATGCCTTCTTTATAATAAATGATGATATTCAGTTCGAAAGCATTTTTATTTATATGACCATAGCTGCTTATTTTGTTTTATTTATTGTGTAGGTTTGCCATATCATTACAGTTTATTTGCATGTAGTTTTGCGTTTTTTAACATTGTGTATTTAATCTTGTGTTAACCGTGTTTATGTTGCTTTTTTTAACCTATTGTTATGTATTTTTTTTTCCTGATTCATTTTTTTTCTCTTAATTTTCTTAAACTACACATAACTCAGATTGACATGGGTTAAATATATATACACACCCATCGCACAGATATCTGAATCCTGTATATAGGCGATGCTATGTGTACCTACTAGTCATGTTATTTATAGTTGTGTACATATATTTCATTGTTCTGCTAGTTTAGAAGTCAACGAAATATTTTTGGTAATTAAAATATGTCCACGTCATTCTGACCTTAAATTTGTATATGTTATCAGATGCCTAATCAATTAAATAACCTTTTTTAAACCACATTTTTTTTTAGTTTTAAGATCCAGCTAAACTATTTTTAAGTGCATTCCGACTAGTGCCCGGTACTTATATTTAGGTAAGGATTCGTTTTATTCAGAAACGGTAGATTATTATGCGAATCGTAACACCAAATATTTGAAGGACTGAAACTATCGCGTCATTAGTTTTAGACAAAATACAAATCTTTGAACTTACGGATTACGGTTCGTTATGTATCCGGGCATAAATAGTAGAGCTTGCTACCACTGGCCTGGATTGGTCCCACTACCAGGAAATAAGTAATAACGTAAAGAAGACGCATTTACGTACAAAATGCAAGCGAACTTGAAGCTTATGACGTGTAGCCAAGGCTCATATTGCACTGAGCAAATATACTCTACTTGGGTACATAAAACTTTAATTGTCAATCAAAATTGAAACTTAATAAGATAATTACAAGGATCATATAGCGCTGAACTTTGGTAAAATAATTTGTGAGACTTGATGCAAGATATAGTTTTCGACGTTTTTCAACGTAACTCTTTAAGAAGTACGTCGCAAGAATCTACCTAAATTGCAGAGTAAACTCTACACTTTTCTAAAGCTATTACGTGAAAGCTGTCAGTTTTGACTATAAATCTAATAGTTTGAACAGTCGGTACACTTACTTAACGCCTAACGCCTAAGATTGGCAACGCACTATCGTCATTTTACAGCTAAGTGTCATAGCGACATAATTATCAGGACTTTTTTATTTATTTTTTTATCTTATAAAAAGATGAGTATTAGTTTTTTTTACAAGTTTTGGTTACTGCTTATTTATGTATTTATGTTTATGCACAAATACTGTATAATGGAAGAATTAATTCCATACCATACTCAACTAGTCAGCAAAGTCGAGCTAATTGTAGTGACCTACCTATTCCTGCCGCCATAACGTCGTGACGTGTTCCCGTTCAGAGGGTAAGGTAGCCGGTAAACTTACTTTTGCTCTAGGCCTAAGTAACATCCCGGAATCAGGTTGGCAACGCACCATTACATTGGGCATTTATATCTATTTTTGAAATTTTTCTTTGCTATTCTTTCTACATGGCTTTCCAATAACATTGCAAAAGCAAACACTAAATTTAGATAACCACAAAAGAAGTAAATTATCCTAAGTAAAACGACTATCCCATTGTACATTGGCCCCAATCCTGGTGATTGGCGTTATCAGGTGCTTACGTTAAAACTAAAGTGAGAACGGACAAGAGTATATAAAACATAATTTACTATAACTAGCAATAGTTAGAAATAAAGTGAAAAAAATATAATAGATTATTGGAGATAACAGAATATCTTTAGATCAATAATAAGAGTTGCCAAAATATACTTGGCAATAATAGTAATGATAGCAAATAAATATCAATGCAAGAAGATAATTTGCCTCCTTAAAACTAAAAAACTTGAGAAGTGTCAAGAGACATCCGAACGAAGTTCTATCTCTTTTTTTATTTATTTAAAACCATTCAGAGTTAAGGAATTCGAAACCTAATATAAGAAACGTATTTGTTATATAGTTCAGATGCTTTGGGATAGCATCTTCTCTTATCGCTATATTTCGATGGCGAAAAGTTTACTCATGTACTACTTGTTTCAATGGAAAATAGGTTGCAGGAAGATAGAGTGATGCGAAAGAGTTTAGAAGAAAATTCTCGCTCACTAGGACAGAAGACCGCAGCTGCTGAGACGAGAGCAGTTGCTGCCGAAAGTGACCTTAGGATAGAACGAGAGTGGAGAATTTCATTACAGGTATGACTTTGTCAACCCTATTGTAAATATCTTCACGTAATAAATTGTTCATAATAATGCATTTCAAATCAAACATAAAAAAGAGAGGAAGTATCTTACGCCGATATCCCTGAAGCGATAGACAGAGGCACAACCAGGGCACCCACGGTTAGCAGAAGACACTAAGTTGCACTAAGGCTTGCACTGGCCTGTCGCAAACCGGGTACATATCCAATTCTGTGCTACGTTATTTTTTTTTTTTGTTAGAAAATTGAAAATATACATTTTCTATTTTTTGTGTTGCCTGGGATGGAACCTGGGAACTCAAGAAGTTAAATCCAACGCCGGACCGCTAGACCACAGAGGCGATATCAAATCGAACATGACAAGAACATCAGTTTTAAAATGTAACTTTTTGTGACATAGCGTAATTAGAGTTAATGAAATAAATATTTTCCCCTGCCGGTCTAGGTTCCTTGTGTAGAATAGATTATCAGCCTTCCTGTCTTATGGGTCGTTCGTAGTTAGTAAGAGGCAAGTATAGAAAACGGGTCACTACAAACAAGGCTACTGCTGGTAGAGTGCTTTGCAACAACTTGTCCTGGTAGTTATCCTCCACCTAATCTCTTCCTCCGCCATATTGGCAGTGCCATGTTCCGATCCAAAGGGTAGAGCAGACGTTAAATTCCACATTTCCACAGGACAGTAATGATGTCAAGATAGACGAAAATCTATGCATTACATATTAAGTATGACTTAATTTATGTTTTTTTTAATATTGGAAGGTAAACAAGCAGAGGGATTTCCCGATGGTAAGAACTTCACGCCGCCTAGAGACCAAAGGTGGTAATGGTGTGTTGCCAATCTACGGTCGGGATGTTAGGCCTCGAGCAAAAGTAAGTTTACCAGTTACCTTACCAACGGCGAGCACTGACGTTATGGCGGCTGAAATTTGTGAGACGATCTCAAAATTATAAGATTTCTATCGTAGAAATAATATGCAAATCGCATCGTGATAGTGAAATGATTGATGTCGGTTTTTTGCAAGTAAATTATATTATGTGTGTTTAAGAAACTTAAACGCTTCTGTGGTCTAGCGGTCCAGGTATGTCTTGATTTTATAAGGTCCCTGGTTCGATCCCAGGATCGGGCAACAAAACAAAAAAAGGTTTTGCTATCACTGCATAGTATAAAACAAAGTCGCTTCCTCTGTCCCTATGTCCCTTTGTATGCTTAAATCTTTAAAACTGCGCAACAGATTTTGATGCGTTTTTTTTTATAGATATAGACGAAGGTTTATGTTTTTTTTATGCCCGTGCGAAGCCGGTGCGGGCCGCTAGTTTTCTAATAAAAAGCAACGTTTGTCCAGGATTGGGTATGTGCCCGGTTAGAGATAGGTTTGTCGCACATCACATTGTGGGACTTAATGTCTTCAGCTAGCCGTGGCCAACCTGGTTGCCTACGAGGATAAGCGCCTGAAGTTACTTTTGTTTAAGAAATTGCATTTACAAATATCGACAGATTTATAATTTGTTTATTTTACAGGACTCGATGGTAAAAGACAGAGATAAAATATCAATGCTAACACAAGAAGTTGAATCCCTAAGATCTATAGGACAGGTATGTATTTTATTTGCGTAATTAATTCTTTTCGCTAAATGTTAATAAAAAATCCGGGTATCTTAGCTAATTACAAATTATGACACGCTTAATAAAAATATTGTTAGTGTTCCAAGATGCTGAAATAATTAGGTATCAACCTGTGGCGAGCAGACCATACAGACTATTCAAAAATATTGCATCGGATTTAAAGGGCTACAGTTTAAAATAGGTTAACCTATTATGAATGTAATTAATAAACAACGAAGATACTTATACATTAGTTAAAAAATTAAAAAAAAATAAAAAATCATTTATTAGGAATAAAAACTTAAGATCAATAATGAGATCGATGACAAAAGCAAAAGTATTAAACTGTGTAGCGCGTGTCAACGCCCTCCTCCAGGAATCTTACATTTAATTACAAGTTACAATTTGATGATACAAATACAGAGGTTAACCTAGTCTAATGTATTATTTAAATGAAAAGAAAAGATGTGTGTGTGTGTGTGTGCGTGTATGTGTGAGTATGTGTGTGTGTGAGTATATATATATATGTGTGTGTGAGTGTGTATGAGTGTGTATGTTGCGTCTTGAGCATGATATTTGGATGTTATATACAGGGTCTCCCATTAATGGTGGATATTACTGCATGTGCGGGTTCGTGGGGTTTTTTTGTGGAACCCCCACTCCCCCCACGCACACGCACGTGCAGTAAAATCCACTATTAATGGGAAACCCTGTATATATATATATATTTGCTTCACCGCAACAAAGAATGTAATAATGCTCACTATCTTAACGTTCATAATAACTAACGTCTAGTAAACAGTGATAAATAATAAATAAGTAAAATAGTGTCAGTGTTGAGAGTAGTTCTCTTGTTTTTGTTTCACTACTGGATGAAAAGTATTTTACTTCATGCACATGCTTGCCATTGTTCTCCGCCAGGCGGCGCTAGTATGTTTATAACACAATTATATGAAATGACAGTTATAAATTTAAACAACTATTTAAATAATAATTTAAAGTAGTTGTCGCCCGTTGGTCGAAATTCCACCATAATAAATTTTAATATCATGATGATAAAAACGCCATCTTCATTTCTCAAGACCAACTACTTTGTTCCCTAACTTGTTAGTGCGCCATCTGTGATCTTCTATCGTTATCATCAATATGTTTGTTTGTGTGTGTGTCAAATCATACATTTGACAGTATGTATGGTAGTGTGGGTAAAAATATTAGCGTTCTGCACCTCTCCTACACATAAACTATAAGTGTGCCAAATTTTATACTCCTGCGTCGGCGTAATTTTCGTAAAAAGGGGTCCAAAGTTTTGACATCACGTATTAATATAGATAACTATAAATGATAACTAATGTGACCTACAACCTAACTAGCGCCATCTACTTCTTCTAGCGCTATCTTTCTTGATTACCTCCCATTAAACCGTGAGCTGCGTATTTTTGAATTGAGCTGCAGGTCTGGCAAGTTTTTTCTGTCTGAATCTTGAAACCGGTTCAGAGCTGATTTACTCTCCTCCAGTTAATACTAGATAGTTTTATTTATGTGTTTCAGTAAATAGTCACAATTTAGTTAACATAATATGATACATACGCTTATGCCGCCTTCTTAATAAATATAGACTAAGGTAGGAGTAAAATTAGGTTGATATTATAGTCTGTATCCTATTGTAATAAAGACTATAATACTATGTTGAACCTTGGCATACTTTAGTCCATGTTTATGAATAAGAAGGATGATGTTTTGTGTTTGTATGGTTTAATTAGTAGCAGTTCAAATAAAAGTTTTTATCAACTGCTTAAATTCAATATCTTATATGAAAATCGTTTTTTTTTTCTTTTACGTTAGATGCACAAAATCATAATCTTACGTTGACTATTTTTTATTGTTATATAATAACACAAGTAATTGCAAATGCTATTTTAGAAATACCTTACCCTTCAAGAGGAGCAACATCAGTTAAAAATACAATATAGCGAAGCACAAAAAACCTTAGAGGAAGTTGGTGCTACATTAAGTGAGAACAAGTTACAATTAGCCGAGTTGTTAGAGAAAGAAGCGAGAGCTTCCACTGTGGAGGAGACTCCGACGTGGACAAGCGACAAAGATGCAACAGTCTGCACAGCTTGCGCAAAGGAATTCACTATTGCAAGGAGAAAGGTGTGTCTGAACCTTCTAAATTACTTTTAAGTGTGTATTATAGCCTTGACAACTTGACTACATTTAACCCAGGATGATTAAATTGCCGGGTCGGGCAATAAAAAGAAAATTTGGTTTTTCTAATTTTCTAATTAAAAAAACCTTGCACGGGATTGGATATGTGCCCGGTTGGCGATAGGCTTGCCACCTATCACATTGTGGGACTTAGTGTCTTCGGCTAGTCGTGGGTACTCTGGTTGTGCTTCTGCCTAACTCTTCGGGGATATGGGCGTGAAGATGCTTAAAGTGTGTATAAACAACAACCAGCTGAGTAACTTTGGCAAGAATCTCAAACTTTGAAAAATGGAAAGACTCCAAGTTGAAGTCGATTAGGAAATTGTAGTTTAGATAGTTTGGTGGTAAAATTGAAAGATGCGCAAAAGAACTCTTGTAAGAAGAAAATAATCTATGACAGTACTAAAATGACTTCAGTAGTATTGCAATATTATATTTAATATATGCAAGAAATATATATGATATTGCAAAATTAGCATTTGATTTGAAATTAGCAGCCCGACCCAGCTTCGAACGGTTGGGCATACTTCTATATTAGTACACGTATAAACCCTTCTGTTAAATCGCTCTATCTAAAAAACGGATCAAAATGCGTTCCCTAGTTTTAAAGATCTAAGCATTCGTACAGACAACGAACATCGACTTTGTTTCATACTATGTAGTGTTTATACTGGTAAACCAGAAGCAACCTAATTTTGAAATCGATTAACCAACATAGCATTCACTTTTTACTATAATTAAGTGTAAAAATGTCCACCTTGCATACTCTCTTTAATTTGGATAGCCCTGTCCGGACCTTGTTAAATAGAACAGATCATGTGTCTAGCTTCCTGTCATCTAAATTCTGAAAAGAGGGAAGCTTTTGAGAGAGAAGAGAGAGAGTAGGGTTGAACATCGATTTCTTGCAAATAGGAAATTGGAATCGGATACATCAATTTAAGTTCTCTTCAACACAATAATAGCGGATTAATAACATTTAGTTGCAACAAAATTCAATGAATCTGATAAAACAATTTATTATTTCTTAGTAAGTAAACTTAAATAATTCTCTACTACTGTATTCAAGGCTACCTAAAATTATATATCCGGTTTTAATTTCCAATATTACATTAATAGAAAAAAAAAATATATAAATTTAGTCTCTTCACTTGGTATTATCATATAGTAGTATCAACTGGCTGCTCATTCGCCTGCGGTTATAAATGATATGTTATAAATAATTCGATAATATACATACAGGGCTTGACACCGTAACGAAAACTTCTGTGGTAGTTTAGATACATATTGGATATCAAAATTCATTTTATTGTTTTTTGTCGGAAACAAGTGGTTAAATAATTAGCAGTTTTTCAGCCCGCAATGTACAGCGCACAAAGTATATGCATTATGCCGTGTTGCGAGCTGTAAGTGCCGACCTAAAACGCTGTTTTATTAATTGCTGCTTTTAGTAAAATGTGTTATTTGTTTGATATATAATGAAAATCGCGTTGCGTTAGATAGTATTAACGACATAAAAGTGAAATCAATAAAAATACAAATTTTTGAAAAATTCATGAAATTTCCGACACAAAATTCTATCTACATAATATGCATGTCTGTCTTGTACAGAATCCATCGTTTAATTTTTAGTTACGCTGTCACTTACATGGTTTATAGCTCTCCTTAAGCTTACAGCGACCTTAGCCGCTTAGCAAATTACATGACGATCAGTTAAAGCTTTCGATTATAAGTCCCGAATAAATAAACACTTTTTCATATTTGTAATGTTAGTTTGTATATTCCAGCACCATTGTCGACGCTGTGGCCTTATATTCTGTGGAGCGTGCAGTGAAAAAGCAGTGGCACTTCCTGGGAACGCTAAACCTGTTAGAGTTTGTGACGCGTGCTTCGCCGAAGTAAGAGTTACGTAGCAACTCTCCTCTCCTAAAAAGACTGACTTCAAATTGATATTGATCTGTTACTCTTTTTTCATTATAATCTTCGTATTATTTCATTTTATACAACTTTGTCATTTGCTAAAGCTCTTGACGTTCATTGCTATTTTAGTGATGTTGCAATTATTTGTGTTGGTATGCAGCTAATCATCAAAAATACCTTATTTTGGTAAAGAATGACATATATTTTTAGTTGCCTCGAGCAAATATTAATCATTCGATTATAAGTATACAAATATTAGCCTTTGATTACTATTTTAATACTAGTCAGCAGTATCTGAGATTTTTGGAAAGATAACAATGAAAGTATGAAAAAAAAATGTGTGCGTGTACGAGCGTACACTCGTAAGAAGTGAAGAAGTGAAACTACTTTGTGACGTTATTTTTCAAAAATAATTTACTATATGCAACTTTACAGAAATTGGTTAAATAAAGTTTATTGCCAATCCCTACTCCGCTGGAGAGAGTATACTTCGAATCACGCGTGGTAGGGATAAGAAAAAGATGGCGCGTAACGGAAAAATGTGACGCGTAACGAAAAAATGTTACACAAATTTTTTTTTCAACCCCGATAAGGAAGTTTCACTTTAAAAACTGCTAAAAAGAAAAACTTCACATGACCTTTTTTACTCTCCACTATTTAATATCATCATCATCATCATTTCAGCCATAGGACGTCCACTGCTGAACATAGGCTTCCCCCGTTGACTTCCACGTCGACCGGATGGAAGCGGCCTGCATCCAGCGAAACCCCGCGACCCTCATAAGGTCGTCTGTCCATCTCGTGGGTGTCTATTTAATATACTAAGTCCAAAAGGTCCCCATGACGCTGGAGTTACTACACATTTAGCATCGCGGGCTCACCTACTATAACTCGTACTGTGCACGTCCGCTAGAATGCGAGCTCTCCTGCGGGGTGCGGAGTCCCGCATTCAACGCAAGCGCTCAGTAGCGATACCATCTTTGTTAACGTTATTAAACCAATCTTTTATCAACATAAAAAATATATAAATGAATGACAAATGACGTCATAGCGCGAGGTGCACAGTTAATTCGTACGGGTTGTAAGTGGCATACTAATTGGAATATTTGAAAGACCTTACTGTATCCAGTTCACTTTTAAACGATCTAGACGCAAAGGCGGTAGTGAAATTTTTTTTTTCAAAAATTCACGCATGACTTCTTTGCGTGTGTGCGTACGCTCTGATGCTTCTCTGATTGGTTGTTGGTTTTAGCTGACACAAAAACGTAGATTTTTACACTTCCCGGATGTCCCGTGATGGTCAACTTTATTTTTAGTACAAAACGCTATTTGTATAATGTAGATAAAATACGATTTAAAACTTTTACACGCAAAGGTATTTTCTCGTGCTGGTAATTTCTATTGTATCCACATACATATGTAAAAATGAATCACCGTTTCCATTGGCCATCGAATTGCGCATGAACGGATGAACCAATTTTGTTAACTCTTTTTTTGTTGTGTTAGCTACTGTCAGGAGAAAGCTCCTGTTTTCAAGAACAATATTCATAGTTAAGTAATCGATGACGTCTTTCGACTTAGCTAGTTGGGTTATGAATATATGGGAATTTGATTCTTTTAAAACTGGTCGATGTTTACATTAATCATTCACAATCGTTTCTTGCTATTTTAAAAAGTATTGTCTTGAAAAGAAGACCCCTAACTAATCCTTACAGATTTTGGTTACTGAATGCTGAATTATGAAAGAATCTTTGATGTTTCAATTAAACGACAAGTTTTTCTAACTATTGTCGAACCAACGCACCAAGCATCAACGTCATTTTAAAACTTTGTTTAAATAAATCAATGCAGCGTGTAGCGGCTTTTCTAAATCGCTACTATGTTGCTAATCTCGCGGTTTTTACAACTTCACCAAACTATTATGTGCAGCGGACTCATACTTGAAGATATCTTTGAGTGTCAATGTTTATAGATTAAATATATATTATAATTATTTTAATGAACTTGGATAAATCTTGTACTATTTATTTTAAATGTTTACCCAATTTATTTTTTAAATTTACTACCGGGGAGAAGGGTTGTTTTGAATAAAATTTAATGTTACAATTATGATGTTGACAGATGACAGTAGAAAAAAAATAAGAAACTTAATAGTACATACGAGTACATTAAACAGTTGTAAGTAAAACGAAGAATAAATAAAAAACTCTTTAGCTGGAAACATATAATCTAGCGGACGCGGTTGTAAGCCGCGATTAATAAATGTGTAATATATTTCGGACGTCCGAACATTCAAAGTCACATCCGATAGTTTGCAAAGCTTAGTGTGTCTTCATTGCCTAGATCTTCTACCCTATATGACACAGCTGTCAGCCGTGTCCGTCACCCGCGTCTTATACTTTGTTTCCAGCTTAATGCTATTATTTATTCATAACTACCCTCTTTTCTCCATATTTTAAATATGGTATGTTATGGTGCTTGAAATCGGTAATAAATCAATGTTAAATAAGGGTTATTAAAACTATGTAAATATATATAAACTCTGTAAAGTAATTCACTTATTATATTAATGAGAACAAATTTGTAGTTTTATTTGATGTCTAGGGTTTCCAAGGTCGAAGTGAGAAAAAAGATGGACGCAATTTTTAACTCCCGACGAAAAAAGAGGATTGTGTGTGACAGATCTACATAGATCTGTAAATATGTCTGTAGATAATAATAAATAATAGATGTAAATATGTCTGTGGCTTCATAATATGAAATAAGAACAAATGTAAACATGATTATGATAAGTAGTGTCAATTTAAAAAAAAACAAAGTTATGTAACAAATTGACAATCAGTTAAAAGTATCTAATACATGCAAAATAATAATAAAAAATCCAGATTCGATGTTACAGTTGCTTTCAGTTAAAATTGTAACTTCATTTACAACCAAAATGTCAAGATAATAGAAAAAAATCAACAAATCGAAATATTTAATTCTATGTTTGTCTATGCTAGTGGTCGCCCATTGGTTGAAATTCGACCATAATAAATTTAAATATCTAGTTAATAAGAACGCCATCTTCATTTCTCAAGACCAACTACTTTGTTTCCAGACTTTTTAGTGCGCCATCTGTGATATTTTATCGTTATCATCAATATATGTGTTTGTATGTGTTAAATGCATAGTAGGTGTGGGTAATGTTTTTATTTATTGATTTAATGTACTTTATAAGCATTATTATCAAAAATATTAGCGTTCTGCACCTCTCCTACACATAAGTGTGCCAAATTTTATGCTTCTCCGTCATCGCAATTTTCGTTAAAAGGAGTCCAAAGTTTTGTCATTACTTATTAATATCACACCTACTGAGCAATAAACATCTTTCGTCAAAACGTCGATAAATTAAATGAATTTTGACTATATTTTCTTCGATTTAAAATCACTTGAACATTAAATTTTTTTTTAAATATATATTAATGATTGTGTTTTAAACATTGTAATAGGGTGTTGAATTCTCAAATGTTTCTTCTGAAAAATCACGTCAGATGCATAAGTGACGTAATTGCACCGGAGGTACGATATATAGATTTACATCTGTCTAAAGTACCCGTCATGAGAACCTGTAAATTATGTAAACAAACGTTCGGGAGTTCACAACATTTGGTTCAAAGGAAAAAGTATTTTTTTTAAATATTTAATATAAAATTAATTAATTAATTATGTAAATATGTATACTAAATTACGTATATTTGACGTTTTTTTCGTGGCAAATTGATTTCCTTAGATGTAGTGGGTACTGACTCCTTTATACGTTAATACACAATAACAAATAACAATAACGATAAAATTAAGGCAACAATTAACAACAATAACAAAGTGATAACGAAAAGATAACAAAATTAACAATAACAACCAAATCCGCGATTTTAACAAAGCAATGAAAAATTCGAAACTCGAATGACGCGTTTATTTCAAAGTGGCAAACCGATGGTTTGCATTCCCGGCGACCGACGCGTCCCCGTACCAAGAAACTCAAACGTCAGTCGTTTGATATGATCCGACTAAATTAAATAGGTTGTTACTTTCATATAACCCGTCTATATTTTTATTTCGATTGAATATGGTCAGTTCATTATTGTCTCGTAGTAAAAATAATTACTTGGTAAAAGATGTTTGTTTACATAATTTACAGCTTCTCGTGACGGGTACTTTATACTTAGGCGTACCAAAACCACATAGATAAGTAACGAATCTGTAAGAGTCAATTCTTTACATTAACTATATCAATAAAATAGGTTCAGGCCATTTAAAAGCAACAGCAAAATACATTTTTAGAATTTTTGTCTGTATGTATCATAACCGCATTTCATGCTGAATGTACCGAACTGAAAATTTTGCTGTTAAGTACTTTATGTTCTGAGGAATCTTATAGGATACCGCTCACTGACGGGGATACTTTCATCCCGCTCAAAAAAGGGCTCCCGTGGGATAGGGGTAAAAATCAAAATAACAGATGTAAAATAAGCCTTTATAATGTTATAATAAATTTCCGCCTGATTCAATAAAAAGTCAAAATGTTAACTGAGCTATAATTCATTAACGCGTAGTCCGATTTAATTTATTTTTAATCTCTGTGTCGGGCAACAAAAAGTAAATTGGGTTTTTCCAATTTTCTAATAAAAAAAAAAGCTTACTCGGGATTGGAAATGTGCCCGGTTGGCGATAGGCTTGCCACCTATCACATTGTGGGACTTAGTGTCTTCGGCTAGTCGTGGGTGCCCTGGTAGGTAGGTACCCCGAAGAGGGTATGGATATGATATGGGCGTGAAGATGGTTTTTTTATTTGTATCTACTGGGTATGCACTTGACATATTATCTTCTAAGCAAGTCAAAAGTTTCTTAGCTTAGAAAACAAAAACACCACAGACATGTAGAGCAACACGTAAAGCAGGACATCTTACATATACATACAAATCTTCACACTAAGTCCCCTGCAGAGTAAGAGAGGGTATGGAGTGTCAAGTAAACGAAGTTCGCTGAGTACCCGCCCAGTATGAAAGAAAACAACACTTTAATAAACATTTAAGATTATATATTTGATATTTTCCATCGTCGGCACTTGGTAAAACTTCCAAATATTCATATTTTTAAAGAAATAAACACTTGTACTGTTTTACTTATCACTTATAATTTATTACTTTGTAATTAATAGCCTACCGGTTTCGCTTATACAGCATCATCAGGGCTAAAACTTAAACTAGTGGTAGTTTAAGTTTAGTTAAGATTATATTACTATAAATTTAATTATTCAATTAATGTAATAAATATCCACTAGACTAGACACTTAGACTAGACGAATTAAAATACATTTAATACAAAATTTAAACTAAATTTAGAACAGAAAAAACAAAGAAACAATTAGTTGACTGACTCACCACACTTAAAAAAATCGTTAAAAACTTAACTTGGAATGGCATATAAAAATAAAATATAAAAACAAATGTGTCTCATGAGTCTATCAATGAGGGATATCCCAGTATTTAAGGCGGAATACTACCCCATTCGATTGTTACAATTATCGGCCAATGTTAAGTAACAATTAGTAAGTTTTTAATAAGATTATTTAGCACTCCCTAAACGCAGTGTTTACCAAATCTTGCACTTGTTATTAATAGCTCGAAAGCATTAAAATTTGGGTGTTTCTACTAATCATGAGCAAGATTTAGTCATCGTCCCAATTAACTTGCGACATACCTATCTAGATGCTTTTAATAAATATTTAATTTCCTTTTTATAAAATACTTAGTACTTACAACAAAACTCTGTTCTTCGTCTTGATTTATTTTAATATTTTTAATGCTAATTAATGAGCTTTTAATATAAGCATTTATTATGTTTTAAATACAAATGCGAACGTAAAAAATCAACCTACTAATCGTTAATATTATCCTCGAACTACAGCAGGGTTTGTAGCGTTTTTTCGGTCGATCGGTTAATCTAGCGTATGTCTGTTTTTCGGTCGAAGTGTATAGTAAAGATACTTGAGTAAAAAATGCTACCTAATCGGCCTAGATGTTTCAACGGTGTGAACCATTATAATTTATATGAAACCAGTCAAAAAACGATTTATTTGTGCGAATTTATACGGTAATTCGACAGAAATATTAAAGGCTACCTATGAAACCATAATAAGAAAGGGGAAGAGTAACATAAATCTTGTAATATTTTATATACATTTAAAGATATTCCTTTCGTAACGCTGAATGAATGTCTCATGAGATGTTCTTGCCAATTAAGTGCTCTAAAATCTGTTCCATTGCTTCAGGGTTATCTTCAGGCACCTGAAATATAAACAACGTTAGCATACCGTCTTATAAAATAAAATAATTGATAAATTGTCTTTCAATCAATTTCATAGTGCACTGTATGTCTGTATATCCTGAAAATTTAAGTCACGATTCACTTGCCGCGGTGGCTTTTTATGTGAGAAGATACTAAACAAGCACACTGCTCTCCTGATGGAGACAATCATGGCCTATAGACACCATAGATGCTGTAAATACGTACTGTCAAATCTACCGACCCCCTACCTTCCAGACCGGAATATGATGCTGTAATTATGGCGGTAGAAATAGGTGATGTGGTGGTTGAGGCACTCAACCATTAGTGATCATGATGGTAATGAGAATGACATATTCGCAAATTATTTAATCAGCTTTTTATATACCAAAGTCGACGTGTTTTTCTTCTTTGCTTTTTTAGTTTTTGGCATTCGCTTTAGCATTTTGCCATTAGTAAAGTTAACGGATTTACCAAAATCGGGATTTATTTATTCAAAATTAGTCACAAGTCGTCAATAAAAGTTATGTACATTCGCGCAAGCGCCCTGCGCCATCTTACGAAACGTCTAACGAGTTTAGTAGTTTTACCTATTCCAAAAAAAGTGCGCAACGCAGCTAAAGAAGTTTTCACTTTAGAAAAATCGATATTCATCCTACATTTAGTACTCTTACAAATATGTATAATTTGAATTTGTTTAATTAAAACACAACCCTGAAGACGCCCAGTAGGGTTACTCTTGAAGCTCGATTCATGCATTTGGAGTAAAGTCTGCAATTTTAGGTATTCTTGAACACAATACTGGTGAATTAATAACATTTGGTTACTAATAAACAACAAATTATTTTATCGGATTTGTTGAATTTATTTGTAATTAAATGTTAATAGTCCACTAGTAGGTACTGTGTTCGAAAGCACCTAAAATGGCATAAACGATTCCAATTTCCAATTCGCATGTTAACGATATTAAAGAGTAATCCTACAGGTAAAAGATTTGAATGCTGTGTAAAATTGATTATTCAAAACTGCACTCACCCAATGTCCTGATTTATGAACCGTCCAGAAGCTAAGCTGTTTGGTAACTTTATAGAAACCATTTCTATCTCCTCTGATTAACTTGCTTTTGGCTTTCTTGAACTCCTCAGATCCACTCCATCTTAAGGCGTGCACCCAGTTCGAAGCACCTGTAAAAAAATTAAATAACGCTTCTTAGTCTCAAGATATATATAGTCTCTAGATTTCTAAGGTTTTTTTTGTACGATGAAGAGTGAACAAGCCAATGGTTTTTCTTATCTCCTCGGCCACAAGACAGCAACGCACCTACAACATCTATGGTATATATCTATAGTACACGCGTGTCTCTTACCATCAGGAGAGCGGTGTGTTTGTTCGCTGTCTTGTCACTTATAAAAATATGGTTTTGATATACCTAATACGTATCTATACTTCTATACTAATATTATAAAGAGGAAAAGTTTGATTTTTTATTTGTTTGAAATGAATAGACTCCGAAACAACTGGACCGATTTCAAAAATTCTTTCACCTTTAGAATGCTATATTATCCCTGAGTGACATAGGCTTTGTTTCATCAAAATCGGTTCAGTAGAAGCCAAGTTACCAGACAATAGCCTGGGGCAGCAAAAATAATTGTTTCTGTAAGTCTAAGTACCTAACTATTTCCAATTTATTTTTAAATAAATATCTTACAACAAAACTTTTTGTGTTTCATTAATGTCGGCAGGGAATATTTGTATTTTTATAAGTTAAAATTGAAATAAACCATGGATAAAAGACGGCAAATATTATTTTGCCTGTGCGAAATACCTGGATCAGGCGCTGCTATTTGCAACCACAATGATGTACCTTGGCCAGAGTAAATTGGATGATTGTGGTACAACATTGTGACATTTCCTTATAACTTTTCATTCTCACTGGTGATAGAGATAGAGATACCTACATTTTGCAATCTATTATCTACTTGTTTTGAAATAAACAAATTTTAGATGAATCTGTTTTCAACACTTAGATTACTTTTAATAAATTGGCATGAAGTCAAGCTAAATAAGTTACTTTTTAAGTTTGAAACTAAGTTATGTACTTAGTTTCAAACTTGCAAATGTTTTTCTTTATTTTGCTCTCACGAATTTGAACAAACTAATTACTAATGACAAATGTTCTTAAAAGCGCAGAATTTATGAAAAAAGGCAGGTGTTCTAGATACAACTCTGTCCAAGGTCCAACAGGTTCAACTTTTTAGTTCCACAATGTGTTTCCTTTTTTAAAGAACCAACCAGGCACTTATCCGAAAATTAAAAAACATATTTTATCTAAAAAAAAATTAGGGTTTTTGAAGTTATACTTCTTTTGGCGCGTTAGGAACAAACGATGAGGGTAAATTTTTACGATGCGCGCGCACTCCGTAACGAAAAACCGACATGATGAAGTTAGCTATAGATAACATTTTAGTTTTTTGTGATATTTTTATTAAATATTAAATAAACTTTATTTAACTAAATAATGCATTATAATAAAACTTTTAATGTATTAAATACCTTTTTTCTATGGTTAGTGTCATTTTGTCTACAAATGTAAAATAAGGCAAAAGATAAAATTTTTAAAAAGATTTTTATCTTATTCGAAGAAGTATAACTTCTAACGCGTGTACATAAGTACACACACAATTTTTTTTAATTTTTATCTAGTGTGTGTAACTTAACTGTTATTCAATATATTATTACATAATCAAACTATACTATTACATTTTTTTGTTGTCTTAGTATTAGGTATTGAATATTTAAATACAAGTGGCGACAACATCTTGATGATCAGAATGAGCAGTGCTTGGTTTTCTTTTCTTTTATCTAAGTATATTTTCATCACTAAAATGCGCAGAACTCACAGAAGCACCAACTTTTCTAAAATAATTTGCCGGAAGGTATTTTTTATGGTATTGGAAGGAAAACAAGCAGATGGATTTCCTGACGGTAAGAAATTCACGCCGCCTAGAGACACCAAAGGTGAAAATAATGCGTTGTCAACCTAAGGCCGACATTTAGTCCTCGAGCAAAAGTAGTTTTATCGGGTACACTGCACAGATAGCGGCAGGAATAGGTAAGGCGGTGGTACTTATCCGGGCGAGTCACTGCGAAACTCTACCACCTAGTATCTTTCATAATTAAGCTTAAAGAGTTTCTTACCTGCGACAGGAACGACGATATCCAAATTTCCGTTGTAGATTACGACTTTTAGATTGGTATGGTTTAAAATCGATTCCACTGAAAATCAGAAAACATACAAAATAATTTCATAATTTAAACAACTGAGTAACAAAAAAGTGTAATAAGGTACCAATATCTCTTATTCTTGGAACTTGGAAAACTTTAAAAAAAGTATCTTCACGCCCATATCCCTGAAGAAGAAGGCAGAGTGACAACCTACCTACGACGACTAGTCGAAGTCGCTAAGTCCCACAATGTACCTAATAGGTGACAAGCCTATGGCCAACTGGGCATATATCCAATCCCGGGCAACGTTATTTTTTATTAGAAAATCGAAAAAACACATTTTCTAGTTTTGTTGTTGCCAGACCAGGGGATCGAACCCTGGGCCTAAAGAAGTCAAGTGCGCCAGACCGCTTGACGACAGGGGCGATCATTACTAGGAATAATTATTTATATTTATAAAATATATATACTTGAACTGTTTTCTAACTATAGGTATGTTCCAAAATTTTTACATATTTTACAAAATTAGAAGTTTAATTATAGACTCTTATGTAATAGAATTATTAAAAAACAGCTTTGATGCTATTTAAATGCAAAACCGGTTGGTTAATCTTGTAAAATTAAAAAGATGATAAATGTATTAATCAATGCAAACGTATTTTAATTAAATTAGTTAAGTAAAATTTACATTATGCGGGCCAGGGCTGCCACCCGTACTTTATAATAAAATATTGTACATTAATTCAAGTAGGTAAAATACACTACTAAATATGAGAAAAAAATATCTTCACGCCCATATCCCCATGATGTTGGCAGAGGCACAAACAGGATACCCCACCCACGACTAGCCGAAGACACTAAGTCCAACAGTGTGATTGATATGTGGCAAGCCTATCGCCAACCGGGCACATATCCCATCCCGGGCAACTTTATTGTTATTAGAAAATAGAACATACGTAATTTTCTAGTTTGTAAGTTTGCCCGACCTGGAGATCGAACGCGGGACTTCAAGTCAAATCCGACGCTGGACCGCTAAAGCACAGAGGCAATAGAAAAATAAAATATATATTATACACAAACCCCAAAGTAAGCAAATTATATGCTTATGTCATGGGTATTACATATCGATAGTAATACAGATATACATAAATACATACCAGAATAAATATCATAAACACACAGACTCAGAAGTAAATGCTCGTCACACTAATGCGTGTCCCCGTTAGGAATCGAACCCGGGCCTCGTGGTTAATCGGTGGAATTAAGCGTACGCTAACCCCTCGACCAACGAGGTGATCCGAGAGGATACTAACTTTATTTTACACTATTACTTGCAACTTCGTCAGCGTAAAATAGGTACTTCGAAGAGCATTTTATATTTTTGGGATGTTAATATTGCAATACTCGTAGAGAAATAGCTGTTGTTTATAGGGGCCTAATTCTAAGTTTTTTTAATAAACCAGATATTTTTTTTAATAAACATCGTTTTGAACTCGGATCTTTAGCTATATGCATACTAAATTTCATTAAATTTAGTTCAGTGGTTTAGTCGTGAGTTTAGTAACAGACAGACACATTTTCGCATATTAAGAGAAGTATGGATAATTCAATTTCTCTCGGATTGAAAAACGTTTAGTTTATTCAAACACACTTACTTTAAGTGTTTTTGTCATCTTTTTTATGTGATAGGTCAGCGAATAAACACACGGGTCTCCTGATAATAAGAGACAATCTATAGACACCATAGATGTTTAAGGTGCGTCGTTGTCCTGCAGCCTGGAGTTTAGGCCTATTGTACAAGTCTATGGACTGTATCCTCCGGACTGAAACACAACCGCTATAACCACAATTATTGTTTTTTCAGATTGTATTAATTTCCGGATTCAGTGGGGAAAAAATCAATAGCTTGCAACCCCATTGTATAACGCATTAAAGTTTTTTGTATCTACCCACTATGAAATGAATTTATGTTTATTATTCAAAAATATTGTTTAGTAATTTAAGTTTTAGCCCTGATGATGCTGTCATAAGCGAAACCGGTAGGCCATTTATAAAATGATAAAGTATAAGTGACACGTAAAACAGTACAAGGGCTTCTTCATTTAAAAATATGAATATTTGGAAGTTTTACCAAGCGCCGACGATGGAAAATATCAAAAATATCAAAAAAACCTTACATCATGACTATTGGTTTAAATATCCCACCATACTTACCGAATCTGTTTGATGGCGACTGGAAATCTTTATTCATACTGTCAAAAACTGGCTCAGACAAGAAGGTCCATTGTAAACTCTGGTTCACCACAGCAATGGTTGGTTTGACGTACTTATTGACATCATTAGCCAAAATACTTAATCGTGAATTCGGACTCTCCTGGTTTAAATTATAATAATTTATACTTTTGTCAAATTTATAGAAAATGATTTCATAAATCGAATTCATTGCTTGGTTCGCTGCTGCATAACGTCGTTTGTCAGTTAAGCGGCAAGCATCTTTCATAATTTTTTTGACCTTCTTGTGCATGTTGGCATCGATTAATCCCTAAAAGTAAATTAGCAATTATTTTACGTATTTGGTTGGCTATATCCTACCTCAGAACGTAAAGTACTTACCAACCAAATTTCGTTACGATCGGTTCAGTAAATTTGGTGTGAATCGCGGTCGCGTACAGACAGACAAAAATTTCAAAAATGCTAGAAACGTTTTCTGTTGCCGTTTTCATTAAAGTCGCCTGTGTCTATTTTTAAAAAGTTTTTAATGTACAGAATTCATTCTTCTACAGAATTATTATTAGTATAGATAAGATATCTTCCCCGTTAATTCAGGGGGGTTACCATAAGCTCTTAAAACAGTGTTATTTCAATAATACTAAATGTCATTGGAGAAAGACAACCTTATGACGTATGCCATAAAGTTGCTTATAAAACCGAACATTTATCAAGATGGAAATAATACTGCTATAAGCGTTCATGGTAGGGCCCCAGGTCCTCCTTGTAGCACTGACCATCTGCCTTCCTGAATGACAGCTGACAAGAGGTGAATCAATATATTAATACGTTATGCCAAAACTTTGGACCCCTTAGAGACCTTGGAAACTTATAGTTTATGTGTAGGAGAAGTGCAGAACGCTAATATTTTTCAATAATAACAGTTATAAAGTACATTAAATCAATAAACAAAACATTAACCACATTACCATGCATTTGACACACTCAAACAAATATGTTGATGTTGACGATAAAAGATCTCAGATGGCGCAATAACTATTCAGGAAACAAAGTAGTTGGTCTTAAGAAATGAAGATGGCGTTCTTGTCAAAAATATTTTAAGATTTATTATGCTCGAATGTCGACCAACGGGCATCCACTAGTTATATTAAATCATTTCAGCACTAAACTAAAAAGTATTAAGTAAAAATAACTACTTTAATAAAAACTAACTTCAACACTAAAAAGTAAAATATAACAAATATTTAATATTAATTATGTACTACCTAATATTTACATGTGCTATTTACTAATAGGTTTGAAGAAGGTGCAAAGCTAATTTAATACTTAAAATAATTATTAGTTTAAGGCTTGGCACCGACTTCAAACCTACTTATTAGTAAATGGCACATATAAGTAATAGGTAGTAATATGTAATTATTAGTAGTAGTACGGCGAATTTCGACCAATGGGTGACCACTAGCATGACGAAATGTGTTAGTTTAGAACGTGAGTTATATTAAATTCCTATTAATTGAAAATTGTATTCGCTATGTCTCGCCCTTATTGGAAGGCGTGTTTACAGCCGTCTTGAATATTTTTAAGAAGTAGAAAGAAGAAGTTAAAGAAAAACTAAACTAGGATTAGGTTCTTAACGTATAAAGGGAGTTAATTTCAGGGTCATGTATAAAAAAAATGTTTAAGTAGCGGTTCTCCTAATAGTAAGAGATAACCGTTACTTTCAGGCACCATTCAAGTTTCTGGTGCGTCGCTATGCTTAGACCTTAGTCTTGATAATAGTGGTGCCAAAATCTTAGACATGGTGCAAGTTGACCGCATACATCCACAAAACACCAAAATGGCGACGACTGACGTAATGGCACTAGCAATTAATAAGGCCACTGCACAACAAATAGGGTCATCACATCTTAACTCCGACTAAAGCATGATTTTTTTTAATTTAAACGGAAATGAATATGATGTTTATTTTGATTATATAATTTATCTATTTAGTTTATTTTTTATCAGATTTTTTGCATCCGGCCGGAAAGAGATATGGTGTTATATTTGATTATTTTTTATAATCTAGAGTTGAATCTCATCAGACAAAATACACTAGATGTTTATCCGTGGCTCGTCATCGTAGACTGGTTCTTGCTATGTTTATTTAAAACTTTCATCCATTTCATCGGATCTTTAAATTTCATCAAAAACGGTTTCATCAAAAGCTTCTTTCAACTGCATCCAGATTTTCTCGAAATGGTGTCAAAACTTTTTAAAGAGAAAATAGTCTGTGCTCCTAAAGATACATTTTACGTAGTAATTATATACATACTCTTTAATACATTTGTTATGTAATTATTGAAAAATGCGGTTTTACTGATCAAAAGTAGCACTTTCTTTTATCTTAAATAGATTTTTTAATAGTCCTCCCCGTTTTTTCTGGATTAATTAGATCCTCGATGCAAAAGTGATTATGTTAGCGGCAATAAAATACGTTAAATTACTTAAACTTTTTTAAAATAAAAGAAATGGATTACAATTTATGGAAAAATATTCAGATGTAAGTAGATAAAAAATAAAGATGTTTTCCCCATGTTGGTCCGGGCTCCTTCGCAGAATAGACCATCTGCCTTTCTTGGCAGGCAGCTCGTAAAAGGCGAGCATAGGCTTATCATTACTAACACCGTGATATCTGGCTAGGTGGTAGAGTTTCGCAGCGACTCGCCCGGATTGGTACCACCGCCTTACCTATTCCTGCACCCATAACGTCATTACGTGTGCCGATTCGAAGGGTAAGGTAGCCGGTAAACTTACTTTTGCTCGAGGCCTAACATCCTGACCTCAGGTTGGCAACACACCATTACCATCTTTGGTGTCTCTAGGCGGCGTGAATTTCTTACCATCAGGAAATCCGTCTGCTTGTTTGCCTTCATAAAACATAAAAAAAAAAACTTAATGTTCCATACATTTTCCTTTTTATTTTGAAACCCGGTAAAAACACGTTGTTGAGCTAGAGCAGACCTCGACTTTGTGACGTTGTGTAAGTTTTGTTCTTTGCCTATCATCCACATGAGAAACACTGTGATTTGATAGCTGTTTAGAATACGCACTTCACGCCCGTATCCCCGAATAGGTAGACAGGTACCACCATGGCACCCTCAAGTATCGAAAGGTATTTTAGTATCACAATGTGATAGGCTGCAATTCCGCTGTTAACGGGGCACTCTCAGGCAACGTTGTTTCTTTTAGAAAATTGAAAAAAACACATTTGTATTCCTAAACCCAGGAATCAAACCTACTTACTGTGTGTATTAATATAATTAATTCTCTTACCATATAAAACATGACGTCTGGTTGCGTCAGCGAAATCTCCTTGGGACTTACCCATCCACTGCCTATGCCGATTCCTTTAAAATTCATGTTCATTCGTTTGTGCTTAATGTTCTAAAAAAATGTTAAATTAATTTTTTAAACTTTTAGTAATTAATTTTAGAGGTCATCTAGATTCAAAGAATAGGTAATTCAATGCCACCGAAAATTAAAGCATTGAATAAAAAGCCTGTAAATTTATTTTATTTTTAATACTAGCTGTCGCCTGCAGCTTTGCTCCTGTACATTTGATTCTACTTATAATATGTAAACTATTCCCATATTAGGGCAACAAAAATCAAATAAAGGTGCATCCAAATAGTTAAAGTTGTTCTAAAATATAGTTGTATTTCAATCAACTACAACAAAGGCTTCTGAAAACATTTTCGAATTAGGTAATGTTACATTATATAGGGAATTGAAATACATAGTTATAATGTAAGGATTTCGACTACAATAAGTTTTCAAGCTGCACTAAAGTACCATCTTCCATTTCCCTGGGACTCCATCATCAGATCCAGATTAGGTGGCAATGGGATCATGGGAACACTTTTTCAAATAGAAAAAGATTTTCTAAAATCAGTTTAGAAATGAAGGAGAAATCGATTAAAATACATAAAAAAATATAGCAGTCAACCTATATGTTCTCCTTTGAACTATCTACATCTAGATCTCTTTGAACTATCTACATCTAGATCTCTTTGAACTATCTACATCTAGATGTAGATAGTTCTACATCTAGATGTAGATAGTTCAAAGAGAGTACATATAGAGAGAGGTACACCCTCCTAATTATTTGAAAGTCAGTTAAATAAAGCATTTGCTTATATATCAAACCTAGACTGTCTAGATTAGTAAATCGATAATGCAAATCTACACATATTATTATTTGTTTATGGTGATTTTTCCAAAGAGCATTCAATAAAGGCAAAGACTATCTCTGATAAAAGTGAAAATTAAAAGTTTGTCGATAATTCTTGATTAGTGTGGTAGCCGCGAAACAAATTTCAAAATCATAGACATTAAATAGAGAAACGTTATGTCAGTTAAATACTCACAGAGTATAAATGTAGAGCTAATCTTGGACATAGTTTGCCGCCATAGCTTTGCCCAATCACATACGTCGGTGTGCTTCGAAACTCTTTATGCCGATTGTAAAATACTTTTATTAACCTTACAAGATCTTTAACTGTAACAATAAATAATATCTATTTATTACTAAATTAAAAATGTTAAATTTTTATATCATGCATGAATGCATACTTTCTTTTTTTGAATATACTTACCTATACAGTAATTTTAATTGGATAAGATTGTGAACAAGCATAGCTCTCAAGACATATGTCTATATGACGAAACGCACTATGGAATGGTGTTCAGAAATAGGAAGGTTGATAGATCCCTACCCGAACAAGTTACTGCACAGCTCTGAACTACGAGTCGACCCATTTAACCATTGCTTGTTACATTTGAGCTGCCTGGTGTGTGACAGGTGCTCTATTTTACACAGGAGACCCAGGCTAACATTAAGAAATATTAGTTAATTTGTCATGAGACTTCTACTAAGCGGCTGAACCGTCCCGGCATTTAAGTAGATACAGGGTTACATCTAAAACACCGAAAAAAAATTAAGAAATGGTTCGGAATTGATAACACTAAAAATTAAAAAAAAACTACTTATTATTTTTATCTAACACAAAATACAAGATGCATGGCTATAACGTAATCAAAACTTAAAACTGGTTCCCACCAACCGCAGTCGCATTCGTAGGCTATTGACGTCATACGTCGTACTAGGTAGGACATAGCGTGGCAACAAGCGAAGTATTAACGCGAACTACTTTAAATGAATGTTCATAAAAGTAAATATTACAGTTTAGCAATTAATATTTAAAATGCAGTTTCATTTTTACCATAATTCCTTTATTTTAAAATTTAGCAGGTCTTTTGAAAGTGACCTTTTGAAAGTGAGTATACTATGAAGTTTTGTCTTAATTTCTTCTGTAATGTTTGTGTGAAAAAGTAACAAGCACCCATCCTTAATTCAAACCTTTTAGTACATGAACTCAGTGATCAATCACAGAAATCTTGAACAGAAAAAAACAAACAGAGAAAAAAAATGTAAAGATGAATTAGAAATAAAATATTCGATTTCCGATTCGATCGATACAAGTTACACAAATTGAAACTAACCTCAAAGTAAGCAAATTAAATGCTTGTGTTATGGGTGTTAGTCAACGATACAAATACATAGAAATACTTAAATAGATACTAGAATAAATTTAATAAACA
>NJDD01002712.1:253084-279911 GCA_002245505.1 Calephelis nemesis
GCCCTTTCTTTATCTTAGATTTAAAAAAATATCCCGTATTGGCTGGAAATCTTTCAAAGAATATAGGCAACTTCCCAACCAAGCAGCTCAAAAGAAGCCAACGTTGCGTTGCGTCGGCACGATCAATGCTAATTCCCACGTCCTAATCAACGAAATGCAATCCTTAAGTACTCATAGTACATAGTTTTTTTATGATATTGAAAGGCAAAGAAGCAGACGGTTTTCCTAAAGGTAAGAAATTCATGCCGCCTAGAGACATCAAAGATGGTAATGATGGGTTGCCAACCTGAGGCCAGGATGTTAGGCCTCGAGCAAAAGTAAGTTTACCGGCTACCTTACCCTTTAAACCGGAACACGTTATGGCGGCAAGAATAGGCAAGGCGGTGGTACCAATCCGGATGAGTCGCTGCGAAACTCTACCATCTAGTCAGATGTCATGGTGCTAGTGACGTTAAGCCTATGCTCGCCTTTTACGAGCTGCCTGGCAGGAAGGCAAATGGTCTAATCTGCAACGGAGCCCGGACCAACACGGGGAATGTTTGTGTGAAACTATTCACAAAAAAACATAAGCATTGACGGATCCCCCCAGGTCATGAGGACCAAATTAGGAACATTTTGTACTCGGGGTGTTTAAATGATTAAATTAGTTACTTCGTTAAATGAAGGAAGTACGCAGTATTTTTAATTGCCGCGTGAACAGCAGACATGTTACAAACACTAATTTAATAGGATGCGCAATAGACAGACGCTGGATTATATCTATGTATATGTGCAATACCTTACGTTTATTATCTTGACTGAGGTAATGTGACAAATGCTGATCACAAAATATATACGAGGGTGGATTAAAAAGCATTCCGTCTAACCAAGAAAATAAACACATTCTAAATCAGTTACATTTTTGTTTTTAAACATAGTAACCATCAAGTTACTTTTTCCATCTCCCATTTAAAGCACTTAGACCGTTAAAAAAATACTCTTCTTTACAGTCAAAATATGCGTCCACTGCTGTTTTGACCTCGTTGTTGGTCGAAAATCTTTAACTTCCTAAGTGCTTTTTCAGGCTAAGGAACAGAAAAATGTCTGACGGTGCCAGAGCACGTGAATAAGGTGGATAGGATAATAGTTCAAAGCCACAATTGTGGATTTCATCCATTAATTGGACAGACGTGTGAATTGTGCCGTGGCGTAATCTTGATGAAACAGGATGCATTCTTCTGCGCATTTCTAGTCTTACTGGACTTTTATTATTTCTAGTCTTAACCCTTTCACCATATTCAATCATTGCCACGTTGATCACACCCTTCGAGTTCCAGAACACTGAAGCTATAACTTGATTTGCCGACAAAATCGCTTTAGCCTTTTTGGAAGGTGGTGAACCAGGTCTTCTCCACTGTTTCGATTGTTGTTTTGTTTCAGGCATACAATAGTGAACCCATGTTATGTACATTGTAACAAAAGGATTCAAAAAATCATCTGCATCGGCTTCAACTCCAAACAATCACGTGAAATTTCACGTTCAATCGCGTTCTTTTTTCTTCAACTGAGAACAGTTGCGGAACCCACCTCGCGGACACTTTGCAGAAACCGAATTCGTTGACTATGATACTTTGAATTATAGATAGCAGATGCCTATGATCTCGGATATATCTCTAATTTTTAATCTGCGTTAAAATTTAATAATAGGATAATTAAAACTAGTTTTTAGTATAGTGGTCAGTAGTGGACGTCGAAGGACTTCCAGATCGAGGTTCATCTTTTGCACTCCCTCTGCCAAGCTTGAACTCTGCTATCCATTTTTTGACAGATGAGTAAGATAGAGCAGGATCCCTTAATGTACTGACTGACGTACTGGAGGTACTTAATGACGACACGCTGCGCGATTTGCTCTTCTTGCAGGAAGTAAGTATGTCCAATTGTTTTGTTAAAAAAATTATGTGACCCTTCACATTCACATAACTGAGTTCACAGGTTCGGGTGTTCGTGTAGGCATATTATATTTAAAAAATAATCATGGTACCTACTAGCAAGCTTAGATCACTAGCTAAGTAATAAATGTTTAATAAAATGATCTCTGCAAAGCGACAGTATCAAAATCTTAACAAAAAAATATCTTAATCTCAACCCAAAATACTTAATCTTAACTTAAAAGTCAGAATAAGGTCACATAATTTGAATTAAATTTTTGTTTCATGTCCGCGGCTCCCTCACACCTCAGTTTGGTAAACAATTAAAGTAGAATACAATAACGCAGAGAATCAGTTTCAATTGACAACTTAACAGTGCGGTGTTGCCTAAATATAAAACAATTGTTTTTACAAAGTTGTTTATTTTTATAGAACTGACTTCTAGAGTATAAAGTTTGAAAAAAAAAAAATCAAATAATGATTGAAAATATTCACGTATTTTTTTCGTGGAATTAGAAAGCGAACAAGCAGACAAACAAACTGGTGGTAAGAGACAACAGTTGCCGATATACAAGGTTTTCTCGAATTAGTTAATGATATTTCAGCTAAGACTCGGAAAAGGTACCTAAAAACGTAAACAATAATAAATAAAAATAATTAAATTGGAAGCAGTTACTGTCGCAATAATTTTAGCGCCCCCAGCTGTTTGTTGTATATCGCGCGAGGTCAAAGACCTTTATTGGAATATTAAAAGTGGTATTATTTGTTTATTATTACTGATTTTTGTAATATTTTTTACTGTTTTAGGTAATCATGCAAATTACCTAGCTCGATTTCGTGTACTATTATGAAAATGTCTTACTTATAGCCACATATTATCAAAGAGTATTTTGCAAACACAAATTAAATCCTAAAAAGTATTTCAGATAAAATAGAAAATGCATTTCTCTAAAAGTAATAAAATACAAAATGGCATTTGTATTTCGCATTTCAAATGCTGTGTTGTTCAAAATGTCTCAGCTCTGTAGACCCCAAAGATGCTATAGCTTATAGGTGCATCGCTATCCTGTAATCTGTGGTGCTAGGTCTATTCTCCTTTTATTAAGTCGGTTAACAAAAAAATCACACATAAAACCTGAAAACTTTAAATAGATACTCCTTTCCTAGACAGTCATGTGATAAGAGTTAAAGACTGCAACAAGACGCCGCCTAATCCATCTTTTGTTCCGCTAAATCATATATTCATTGTTATTAGTTCTCCGGATTTCCTCAAGTCACGAGCCCTTTCCGTAGTTTATTACTTGACCCTGAGGATTGGCAATGAACTGTCGGTGATACTTTATAATTACCAGTTTGTTGTACAAGGTAACCATCACCCATGTACATAGAGCAAAGTGTAACTTTTACTTGAAAACTATTGAGTTTTTAAATAAATGCTAAGAACAATTTTTGTTTAAAATTTGTTCCTTTATCGATTTCCGTAGTTATTTTCCACAAAAAAATCACCCACTAGCTGGGGTGGAACTCGTCCCCAGGGAAAAAGCACATATCGGGATAGATTAGATTTTGCTTTTTGAAATATTCCCTAAATGCTGTAAAAATTTCATGAAAATCTATGCAGTCACAAAAATTCGGATGTGAAAACCTTGGTTGCTTGCACTATAAGTCTAAATATTGTTTCATGAGGTACTTACTCAAATATTTTTTTTGTGTTTTATATTTGTTATCTCCAGTGACCAACAGAAATACAATAGAGATAGCAAACACTAATGACGTCATTTGACAGCTATTTGATGTAAACTTTTGAGTTGGCAACTGAGATACATAATCAGCCCCCTGGTCATAGGAGATAACTGCAACCTACACACCGTATAGACGTATGTTGTAGTCTGTAGATGCCTCGCTATCCTGTGGCCGGGATGTTAGGCTAATTGTGCTAGTCTACCGGCTGCTCTACCCTTCAGAGCAAGTCATAACATTTGCGTTTGCAAAAAATTGCATATGAATTGTTTATGTAAATATTAATATTTGGATTTAAATAATTCGTTTTGCGTTTTAGGACATCAAGGCTCACTTACACCTTCCTGGGTTAAGTATTTAACTCGAAGTTAACTTCTAACATAGTACTTAATAAATCTTTGTTTGACAGTTCAACATATTATTAAATTTAACCCAAGAAAGTGTAACCATCCCTAAGAGACGCTCGTACAGATTTTAAAGCTTAATAAGGGGCGATTGCACTTGGGTTCAATCAAATATAAGATGATTTAACCCTATGTTAGAAACTAATTCAGAGCTCAAAATTTAACGGAGAAATGTGCCAGTGACTCTTAGGGTACGTACATGAGTTAAATATTCAAGTCTGAGTTAGCTTCTAACTTCGGTTAAATGTCAACAAAGAATTTGTAGACAACCATTTATAGGGTCATTTGCATATTTCTTGGGTTAAATATATAACTCTGAGTTAAGCTTATAACCTAGAGCTAAACCAATATGTTAACAGTTCAATACATAATTTAATGTAATCCAAGAACGCGCAATGGTTGAAATTAAAATTATTTAACTCTGAGTTAAATAAGTCTAGAAAACGTGAAAGTGGCCCCTATAAAAAAGTGGTAGCTTAAAAATGGTGACAGAAAATCCGATGTATACGTGTGTCATGTGTGTTCGATCTATGACATTGTAGGGTTTAAACGCATTACCGTTTGCAGTTTTATTTAATTGAAAGTTGACTTCCTTCCGGTAGTTTAAGAAGGTTATTTCATCAAGATCGTAGCAGATTTTTACAGTTAGTACAGGATTTTTTACTCGAGTTTTAATTACTTACTTCTAAATATTTATTTAGAAGTACTTCTATATATTTGCTTGGTTTGATTTGATTTTTACATTTATTTATTGAGCGTGATTTGATTTCTGTCGGTTAACCTTTTTTCAGTTAGCACATTACACTCATTTAAGGAAGTTTAGTTAAACTTGACTGCCTGAGGTCCCGGGTTCGAATGTCGGGTCGGGCAACAAAAAGAAAATTGGGTTTTTCCAATTTCTAATTAAAAAAAACGTTGCTCGGGATTGGATATGTGCCCGGTTGGCGATAGGCTTGCCACCTATCTAATTGTGGGACTTAGTGTCTTCGGCTAGTCGTGGGTGGTTGGATGTGCCTCTGCCTATCTCTTCGGGGATATGGGCGTTAAGATACTTTTTTTAAGGAAGAATTTACTTATAAATACATAATATAATTATAGTTCGTACACATTAGTTTGAACTGAATTATAAATTGATACACCAAGTACCAAGGTTATCAATATCTGCCTATCGGTAAACGTAGGTACTTCTGTTTTTTTCTGTACCTATTTTAAAGTTATGGTGTTTTCTGATTCGTTTTCTGCTCCCTACTATTAAAACTACTATTAAAATTATACAAAATGGACTACTTTATTAATTATACAAAAAAAGACAAGCCCGCTGAGTTTCTTTCGCCGGATCTTCTCAGTGTGTGGCCGCGTTCCGATCCGGTGGTAGTTTTTAGTACCTATTATATAGACGCGTCACAAGAATCTTTGTATAGATCCATGTGAATAAATACTTTTTGAGTTTGAGTTACTAAGTCAGAAAATTATATATTACATATTTGTGTAATGAATCTCTAAATCATAAAGATAAAGAATAGTGATTTTATTCACTTAAAAATTTAACGTTTATTCCATAAAAGTTCTTCCAAGTTCTACCAAGCTTCTCGGTCGAAAACACTTTTTAAATGTTCTATTAAATTTACTTCAAATCTATGCTACGTTCCATCAAAACCTCATAAAAAATAATAAGGGTGTATTTGAATGCTGTACTGATTCAAAGACAATGCCAAATATGCCAGTTTTATATAAGACCATGTCCAAGTTGGTAACCGAAATTGTTCTAGGCGCCTTCTACAAAAAGGTGATAAGTGACAGCGAACAATCACACTTCTGTTGTAATGGTAAGAGATTACTCATTACCAATGCTTTAAGATAAATGGGGATTTGCAGAATATTGGTAATTTCATAATGTAACAAGTTCAATATATTCCACCAATTCCACCATTGCATTTTTGTAGTGAGACTTCTTAATCGGGGTTGGAAAAAAAATTTTGTGTAAATTTTTTTCGTTACGCGTCACATTTTTCCGTTACGCGCCATCTATTTTCTTATCCCTACCACGCGTGATTCGAAGTATACTTTCTCCAGCGGAGTAGGGATTGGCAATAAACTTTATTTAACCAATTTCTGTAAAGTTGCACATAGTAAATTATTTTTTGAAAAATAACGTCATAAAGAAGTTTCACTTCTTCACTTCTTACGAGTGTACGCTAGTACACGCACACATTTTTTGTGTTAGAGGAAGGCGACAAGATATTACAATTGCGTTCCTATTGTGCAAGTCTACCAGCTACCCTACCCTACGGGTCGAAACATGATAGAGTCATTTCGGCGGCAGGAAGAGGAAAGGCGGTGGATCCCTAGGCGGACAAATCAAGTATTCTAAAACTTTAAAAATATATTACATATTTTACAAGTTTACCAGCTACTCTACCCGTTGAACCAGAATATGACACTTTCATAATGAAGATAGAAATTGGTTGGGTAATAGAAAAATAAAAAAATTGCAACCATGTTAAAGGAATATTTTATTAAAATTATAAAACTATAAAAATCACTCAATATGCTATTATTAGGGCGCTAGGGTGTAAAGAGATGTATTTTGAATTTTCCCACTAAAAAACGTAGATTAAAATTGTTTTAATATTTTGGTTATTCATACTTAATCAAATCAAATGGTAAAGAGTCTATACTAATTCAATTACTGCAAAACCTACAAAGTTGCAAAGTAACTCTTTTATTTACACAAAAAAAATCCTTAATTTCCCTTGGTTTCCATCAATTAATCTAGACTTGGTGGTCTCGGGAGTTGAAAGTTGCTTTCAGAAATGATAGAGAAAGTGATTAACATACATACAAAATATTAAACTTTATTTTCGAAGCTGATTAAATTAAGGTTTTACTTGACTCCCACGGTGCGTAAATGACGCGTTTCTTCCAAACGTCTGAAGGTGGTATGACGTCCTCCTCGATCTTCGAATACGGGTTTTACATCAGCTGTAAGGAAAATGGGAACTTTCTACTTTTATTTGAAAAAAATATATATCAGATATCATTCGCCTTGCTGGTCGAGTGGCGAGCGTACACGCCTAGCTACATCGACCGACCGCGAGGCTCGGGTTCGATTCCCGACGGGGGCACGCGTTTGTGTTATGAACATTTAGATGTCTGCATTTCCGGGTCTGGGTGCTTATTAAATTTATTCTGGTATCTATTTAAGTATTTCTATGTATTAGAATCGTTGACTAACACCCATAACACAAACATATAATTTGCTTACTTTGGGGTTCGATTCAATTTGTGTGACTTGTGCAGGGATTTTATTATTATTATTATCATACGGCCTATAGTATCTAACTGTAAACAAATATAAAAAATGCGTACTAATTAAAAAAATACCTAACATTGATATAGGTTCTGGAAATAATAAAAAAAGAAAAGCCATTGAGTAATTATAGCAAAACTAGTTAATGTACAGATGTTTTATGCCTTTGAAATCCAAATAATCAACCAAATTAATTCTCTAAGTTCTTTTACTATTGGGTAAAATAGATACACAATGAATTGCAAAAATTTCATTCAACATGAGCATGTAAATGTTAATCACTTGATTCTATGAAAATAAGTAGGTATAACAATTTTAAAAATTAACAGAGTAAATGCAGAGAGAAACACATACAGATGTATAAACCCATGCACATACTCAGTCGCCCACACACTTGTATATTGACGCACGCACGCACACACGTGTGTGTGTACACACACGCACGCACGAAAAAATACACACCGCCATTATTAGTTATTATTTGTTTAAAAAATGAAATATCTTCACGCCCATATCCCCGAAGAGGTAGGCAGGCACAACCAGGGCACCCACGACTAGCCGAAGACACTAAGTCCCTCAATGTGTCAGGTGGCAAGCCTATCGCCAACCGGGCACATATCCAATCCCGAGCAACATTTTTTCGTTCAGAAAATTGGAAAAATCAAATTTTCTTTTTGTTGCCCGACCCGGGTCGGGTCGGTAACTTTAAAAAAATGTGTGTGTGTGTGTACTAGCGTACACTCGTAAGAAGTGAACTTCTTTATGGCGTTATTTTTCAAAAAATAATTTACTATATGCAACTTAACAGAAATTGGTTAAATAAAGTTTAGTGCCAATCCCTACTCCGCTGGAGAAAGTATACTTCGAATCACGCGTGGTAGGGATAAGAACAAAGATGGCGCGTAACGGAAAAATGTGACGCGTAAGGAAAAAATGTTACATTATTTTTTTTCCAATCCCGATAAAGAAGTTTCACTTCAAAAATGCACGGACGGAGAATTAACGGACTCCTTAACTTCCGTTAAATTACCCTAAGTCCGTTAATAGTTCATGCAGTCCTACCTACTATTTACTAATTGCAAGTTACCGGCCGCGCCGCCCCGCCGCCGCGCGCCGGCACAGAATAATGTATGTACCTACTACCAGAGATTAATAAATATATTGTCTTTGGTACTACGTAGACGAGAAAAACACTTTCGAACAGGTTCGGGCCGTCTAAATTACACTCTTTTGAATTATACCCCTTCTTTTTTTGTTTTTAACCTGTTAACTTCCAGAATGCAAACCAACAGTTCTTATGAGTATATCATTATCATGACGACGTGATAAAAAATGCAATAATATTAATCATGTGTTAACGAATTAACGATTAACGTTAACTTGCATTAAATCTTTAAAAATTTAATGCTTTAACGTATAACGAAATAACTTTTTTAGTAACGGATTAGCGATTAACGAAGTTAATTAGGTATTTGATTAACGATGTCCAGCTTTGAGGGTAATACACAGTCTAATTTCGCATAGATACATGATTTTAAGTCAGGAATTTAAAAGAAAGATGGATCACCTGCACATTCAAAAGTTTCGTTATATTCCGAATTTCGAGATATTTAGATACTTTACTCTGAGTGTCTTTATGTCTACAACTTCTAAGCGACAAAACTTGTCAAAACAAAAAATCATCATAATACAAAACAATAAAAATGAAAATGATTGTATGTGATCATCACTACATAGTATAAAACAAAGTCCCGTTCTCTGTCCCTATGTCCCTCTGTATGCTTAAATATTTCAAACTGCGAAACGGATTTTGATGCGGTTTTTTTGATAGATAAAGTGTTTAATAAAGATGGTTTATGTGTATTTATATACCCGTGCGAAGCCGGGATGGGCCGCTAGTTTATGAGAAGTTAGCCTTTACCCACGACGTTTTTTATTCAATATTAATTTTTTCTTACAAACTTCTCTACAAGTCGTTTTAAGAAGTCGCTTTCCGTTGTATATCCCTACATATCCCATATATATATTATTACTTTTTATGTTATAGGAAGGCAAACAAGCAGACGGATTTCCTGATGCGTTGCCAACCTGAGGTCAGGATGTTAGGCCCCGAGCAAAAGTAAGTTTACCCGCTACCGTTATGGCGGCAGGAATAGGTAAGGCGGTGGTACCAATCCGGACGAGTCACTGCGAAACTCTACCACCTAGTAAGTAATGTTTAGCACTACGGGACAGATTTTGATGCAGTTTTTATCAATTGACACAGTGATTCAACAGGACAGAAGTTTGTCCATCCGTGTGAATCTGGAACGTGCTTTTTAATATTTAGATTTTTTATGAGCAGTTAGCTTGTTAAATCTAAAAAAATCGAATACAAATATATTGCTAACACAATACTTAAAGTAGACTGTGATATATATGAGTAAATTCCTGGAAAGACATACCTAACTAACCCTTATGACGAAGCTAGATTCACTTCGTACTTTTTAAAAATTTTCCGTGTAAATATACTCACCAGATGACTCTACATGTGGTGGTGGTCGATAGCTATTAGTTGCAAAATAACCTCCTTCTGGTGGTTTCGTTACCATGAAAGTATAAGTTGCGGTTGACGAAGTACTCTGAATGGTAGTTGTCCTTCTTGTAGTAGTCCAAGGTTTAGTAGGATGGCGGAAATTTTCAAATAAATGAAATCCTCCAAAAAAAGGTCTACCTTGCATCCCCTCATATTTCGGTGTGACTAAAAAATATTATAAAATTTTTAATATCGACAGTGACTTGATTTTATACTAGATAAGAACCCGGCTTAGCTCGGGTAAAATGTGACTCATAATATACATCTAGGTGCAAAATGTAGGTAGATATTTCTGTAGTCACCGGTTTTCAAGGAATATTAAAGGTATAAGCAAGACATAGACTCGTATAGCTACATTTATTGTGTTTAATAAATATAGTAAATAAAAACTGCCAAAGTTTTTACACAGATATTTTTTATTTTAAATCAACATTTAAAGTAAAGTAACATAAAGTAACTAATAAACAACACAAAACGGAACGCTTATTAAATTACCCAAGATGGCGACTGTGATTTGTCTGTCAACATTGTCAATTTAACAAAATACTCGACAATCCGAATTTTGCGGATATATGTTGTCGACTCAAAATCATTATTTTTTTATGTCTTATTATTCAGGTAAGGTTTCAATCGAGTCTATCGTACCCCTTGACGAAATTATTAATATAGATATTAGTACCTGATGGCAAAACTTTTGACCTATTTTTTACGAAAATTGCGCGGACGCAGGAGCATAAAATTTGGCACACTTATAGTTTATGTGTAGGAGAAGTGCAGAACGCTAATATTTTTCAATAATAATGTTTATCAAGTACATACAAGTATATATCATTAAATAAAACATTACCCACACTACGATGTACCATGACACACACAAATTAATATATTGATGATAACGATAAAAGATCACATATGGCGCACTAAAAGTTTGGAAACAAGTGATAGTTGGTCTTGAGAAATGAAGATGGCGTTGTTATCAACAAATTATTAAAATTTATTATGGACGAATTTCGGCCAGCGGGCGACCACTAGTTTTATAAAAAATACGTGTAACTCTAATAAAGTTTCCAGTAGGAACAAATAAGCACTTACCGTCTTATTAAATAATAATAATAATAATAAAAAATAAAATAATTGTAACAATAAGTTGACATTGTAGTCTGTATTACAGTCTTACTATTTTATGTCTTTCAATTAGTGAGAAGTATAGCGTGGTAGCGAAATAAAAAATATCCCCATAACTTTGTTACTTTTGATTTTGCTACTTTTGTTTTTATCAATCATAAATTTTATCAATTGGGCTTACTTTCCATACCGTACCATATTTGCACTGTGGCTCCTTTGCGTTGCTAGGACACCAATTTTGCATCGGTTACAAACAAATAAACAAATTGATTTTCCTTATTACAGTATATGTAGCAGAGATTTTGTGCTTCTGTGGTAAAATTTAAGAGTTCATTAATTTAAAACTAGCTGCTCCGACGAACTTCGTTCCACCCGTTTAGTTCGTATGGAAAAAATTGAAACGTTGTTGTTCAGCTAGTCTCCTCACAGTCAAACGGGATAAAATTTATAAATTTTCCAGCCAAATTATTTAGCCGTTTTTGAGCTATAAATAGTGTAACCGACACGACTTTCTTTTATATGAATATGGATACGAGTAAATAATAATATAATGTTACCTGAATTGAGATAATTTTCATCATAATCCTCTCTATTACCGCAGTCGTCACCATCACGTTGGATCTCTTCCTGTAGCTTACTAGTGTCATCAGTCTGCAGGTTACTAGAGTTACTAGAAGTTAATTCTGGGGCATTTCCAGATATCTTTACTTTCAGCTTCACGATGCCGTTTTGAGAATGTCTTCTCAAAAGAGCAGTTTCATTCTTTAAACACAGAGGGACAGCTTGTAAAACCACCGCAAACACTAAAACCTAAAAAATATTTAAATCTAACAATCTGAAACTAAATACATGTTACTAACTTATAGCAATAAAAAACACCTACACAAGTTAAACTTTGCAAAAATAAACTCATTTCTATTTTTAAAATACCAAAAAGTACAAAAATTAAACAATGCAAGAATTTTCATAAAATAATAAAAAGTTAAAACTTTTCGCCTTTGTGCATGGTTTTCAACTAAATGAATCGAAATCTGTATGAACAACACCTCCGATGTTCCACGTGTTTTGATTCTTGGTCAACAACCTCGTCTTACAACTGGCCTTACGCGAACTGACCATATTTGACATAATGGACCCAAAAATAAGGCTCTGTAAGTTTTTAACCCTATACTAGCGGCACGCTATGAAGGCGGAATTGACATAATATTACAATAGTAATGTGAATATTATCAATTTTATATCGAAAACCAAATGACCAATTTATGCGAGTCGGAGATATAAGTTTTTGTATTTCACTACATAGTATAAAACAAAATCGCTTCCTCTTTCCATATGACCCTTTGTAAGATTAAATCTTTAAAACTACGCAACGGACATTGACGCGGTTTTTTTAATAGATAAAGTGATTGAAGAGCAATGTTTATATGGTATATTTCATGACCGTGCGAAGACGAGGCGGGTCGCTAGTATAACTATATACTATACTAGCAGTTTCACGCAGCTTCGCCTGCGTAACTTGGCTTCTACTATACCGATTTGGGTGAAACAAAACCTATGTCACTCTTATGATAATGTAATGTATATAATATAATATATAATATAAATATGATAATGTAGCTTTCGAATGGTGAAAGAATTTTTTGAATCGGTCCAGTAGTTTTTGAGCCTATTCATTACAACCAAACAAACAAACAAACAAAGTTTTCCTCTTTATAATCTTATAACTATATATCTTTGACTTGCCGGCCAGGCGAAATTCGTGTTGCTTGACGTTAATATTTTTTTTTCCATTGATATTGTTACTAACAATATCAATGGAAAAAAAAATTATGGTTTTTCCTATTTTCGTTGAAATTTTCTCGGTTTTTTTTTTCTATATAAAATCTTTCTCCTGACAATAGCCAACACAAAAAAAGAATAAGCAAAATTGTTCTATCCGTTCAGGCGTGATATGATAACCACGCGAAACGGGGATGAAACGGAAATATTAATGTTTCCTAACAGCTAATATTTATGACCTATCTAAAATAAAATATTAGATCAGTAGCTTGCAACCAGTGTTATTTTTCAATATTAACAAAAACATTTGAGCAACAAAACTTTAGAAGACCTACCTTAATCTGTGGATATTAAAATATTGGCCGTTAGGTAATACAAACTTCAAACTGGCCATCATAGCATGCCGCTTTTATACCTATACACACATTCGCACGTCGTCGGCTTTATGTCGGCTTTATATTTATACAACGTGTTTATTACCTAAATCTGAAACTCTTGTAGCCTCTTGCGTAACCGGCTATCCTGCCTTTAATGCAGAACGTGTTGAACGTCAGTTCTCGTCAATATTGTATAATATCGACGAGAACTGACGTTTGGATGATTTAGATGGAGATGTTTGAATCAGTTAGACGTTGCTCTCAATCTTAATGGCTGCGCTATTAAAACCTAAACTACTAGGATAAGTTACTAGACAGAGCCGGATTAGCCCATACAGGGCCTGTAGGCAATACAATTTTCGGCCCCCTTTTCTTTACCTTCTCTGACTGACTAAATCATGTGATGTATTTTTTGCCTTCTACCCATATTCTTGAATACAATTCCCGATATAGGCGTCCTAGGGGCAGGTTCAGACATGCGAAGCCCAGGCGTAGAGTACGCTTACGTTTGATTCTGCCCTAAGTCTAGGTGTTTTCTATGTATATATGAAAAATTAAACGTGACTCAGTTATTTTTAATTTAAATTATGTATTTAACCAAACGCAATAAACAAAAGAAAAGGTGAAGTAATTTCAGTATCTTCTATTAATTTCGTAAAACGATTTAAACAGTCCACCTACTCGCTGCGTTCCGAATTTTTTAAATACTATTGGTATTGGTGTATGTAAAAATCAGAAGTCTTCAAACACGGAGCACACTAAAACTTTTTTAAATTTACATTACAGTCGCAAAACTCACATATTGTAATTAACGTATTTCGAAAGTTTCGGAATTATCACGCTACAAATTATTATCACGCACCGGAAGCTAACAGAACCACAGAACAACTATAGTACTCCGAACAGAACGCACCCAACGAATCGGGGCTTCCCCCTACGTAAATGAGGTCCAGTTGCGATTCAAACGATTGTATTAGTTCTAATATAATAGATGGTTATGTAGGTATATATTAAGTGTTACATGCGTTGCGAAAATATTAATAGTAATGTCGATTTTTTTAGATTTTCGATTAATAAAACTTTTTTTGCGGACTGCAATGGCCCCTGCCGATTCTGGGCCCCTAGGCAGTTGCCTACTTTGCCTTAAGGTTAATCCGGCTCTGTTACTATAGGTTGATGAAGTTATCACAAAATTAAAGACTGTAAGAATGTATTTTTTAAAAGTATAAAAAATAAGTTCCATTGTTTCCTTTTTGACAAAAGCTTGCACGGATAAAGCTGTCAATTTAAATCTTTATATAATATTTTTTTTAAAATATACCCTTGCTAACAAAACCTTTTTCTGCAATCAAAAAATTGCGATATACATGTTAATTTTTTTTCTAGTTAATAATGTAAGAACTTCTCTTATTTCAGAAGTTACAGAGAGGACACAGTCATTTTGAAAGTGTCTCTAGCGCAAAAAATAGTTTTCGTTTAGAAAAAAAATATTTTGGAAACCTCAAAATCATTTTTGAAGATCGTCGATAGATACCCCACGGATTAGAAAAAAAACAAATTTTGAGTTAGACTTTGAGTAGTTCTAAGTATGGGGAACCTCCATTTTTTTAAAAAAACCTTTTTGCGGTTCATAGAATAACATCTACTTACCAAGTTTTAAGAGCATGCCTCTTATAGTTTTGAAAACAAATATCAGTGACGTACGAATGGACAGAGATACAGACAGACTTGACGAATCTTTTAGGACTCCGTGTTTTGGCGTTTGGCTACAGGAATGAATAAAATCAGATCTCACGTTAATGAATTATAGCCCAATTTTACATTTTGACATTTACCGAGGGGTAAAAATCTGTGAGAAAGGCGTAGGTACTCTTTGAACCTTTCTGGACTTTCCGCCTTCCTCGGAACTTGTACACGCCACCCAAATTTTGTCACGAATGGTTTAGTAGATACTACAGTGCGAATCGCGTTCGGTATGCAGACGAACATAAATTTTGAAAATGCTAAGAATGTATTCTTTATATTTATTTTAATAATTTTTACCCACTTGGAGATGAATTCTTTTTAATATTTTCACTATACAGAATTCACTTCTCTACAGATTTATTACAACAAGTGGTCACCCATTGGTCGAAATTCGACCATGATACGAGTAAATTTTTGATTATGAGTTATTCAATGTAAATTATTCAAATAATTTAATTAATAATGTTTAAATATGATTACGGTACTTTTTTTAATAATTATTATCTTTTTGATAAAATTATTCTTCGTTAATTATTATTATTCGTTTATCAAGACTAACTGCTTTGGTTCCAAACATTATGAATATTTCCTGCTTTTAACATATACCAGCCGAACCGGCGAAATTTGCAGCGCCTAACAGCTATACCTAAGTAGAATTTTAACCTGCATACTTTCGTCTCTTGCTGACGAATGTTTCGGTTTGCATGTCATGGAGGATTTAATTTAAATGGTGTTAAAAGGTGTGAAAATGACAACTAATTAATGAACATATTACATACATATCTTCACGGCAAGTCCCGTATGTAGAAATCGTGGCACTTGGCACTTAGATTTTTTTTAATTCATAATATCTTTTGAATGAAATGTTCTGTTTGAATCATTCAAAATGTAATCGTACGTATTCACATATGAAAACATATCTGCATATGAAAACAGTCGTGAATACGTAATGATTTATTTGGAGATTAATATGAAGATATGGATAACATAGTCCGAATGTTGTCGACATTTCTAGTAACTATTAGCTCAAATTATTTATTATTGGTCTGAGACTATTAAAATGTAAAACAGTAATTTCCTTTACTTTAATAGCTAGATATAGATATGGTGTCGTAACTTGTAAGTAAAGTGCAAGTTTTTTGTAGATATTGATACGATTTTTAATATTGTACATTTATTTTATTTTATCTTTAATTTTTTTCAGCGCACGCGATTTAATTCATTACAAACGTAATTTTATTATACTTTGTGTTACAGTACCGAAGTTTTAGTAGCGATCCCTATATTTCTATTAAAAAATGTAGCCTCATTGATAACGCAGCATTCGTATGGTGAAAGAATTTTCTCAATAACCGATTCAGAAAAGTAACTATTCAGTAGTGTTTGAGTTTATTGGTTACAAACATCCAAAAATACAAATATTTTCTCTTTATTAATAGTGTAGTTAAAGAAGATATTTTTGTATTAAAGGAAGGGAGTTATTTGAAAAAAATCATAATAATACTTGTTTAGCAGGTACTTACCTATTTCCCACGAGACATTCCACGACAATACAAGACTGACGCCCAAGGTTGCTCAGTAGCCTCCACTGCGGCGCACAATCGCCTGACGACAGAAAGGAAACGACCGTTTCCTATATGCTTTCGGATATATTGTTAAATTAGTAGGTATAATCTGTAGGTATATGTATACGCATTTATAACGCATCAGCAAACATGAACTGATTTCAGTACTCTACTTCAGTGGTCATGAATCTCGGATTTTATATATTTTTGATCAAGTACCGAAGAATTGCTAACATTTAGTTCCGAGTTTAGTTAACGAATCCGATACAATGATGATTAATATAATTCTTAACTCTTTATTGTACACAACAGAAATGACAGAAAAACAAGACTAAAGAAATGTAAGTACAAAGGATGATTTATTGTTTATGATTAACTAAAGGTTAATAGTTCGCTCTAAATGACATATCACCATTACCACCTTTGGATTCTCTAGGCGTCGGGAATTTCTTACCATCCGGAAATCCGTCTGCTTGTTTGCCTTTTAATATCATAATTTTTTAAAATAAAAGTACTACATACCTAATATTTGATGCTCCGATCGCAGCGCAATCTGCTGGATCCAATATAAAGCATTCCAAAATCAACGACTACTTGCAAATAACTAAATAAATAAATATCCCGGGACAAGTTACACAAATTGAGTCTAACCCCAAAGTAAGTAAATTATATGCTTGTATCATGGGCGTTAGGCAACGATTCTAATACATAGATATACTTAAATAGACACCAGAATAAATTTAATAAACACATACGACCAGGATTGCAGACATCTAAATGTTCATCACATAAATGCCTGCCCCCGTCAGGAATCGAACCCGCGTCTCGCCGTAAATCGGTGTAGTTAGGCGTGTATGCTAGCTACGCTAATAAAAAATTAGTTTCAAAAACATTTTCTAGTCACTTTCCAGTGGATCAAATTTTAAATCTAAACCATTCTCGAAACCCCTTGAACTCAAACAATCAATTTCATCACAATCGCTCCAGTCGACCAGGAGACTAGTAACATGAACACGCACGTAAGAAACGTATAAGTATACTAAGAAATGAGTACCATTTATTAGGATACATCGTCTTTCTTTAAAAAAAATGGAGTAATGTGCTGAAATTAAAATATAAAAAGAGGAACAAATATCGCCTCGGTGGATTACGGTTCAGTTGTTGGACTTGACTTCGTGAGGTTCTGGGTTCCATCCCCAGGTCGGACAACAAAAAAAAACTATTTTTACAGTTTAAGTAATACATACATACATATCTTCACGCCAAGTCCCTTATGGTTTAGGCAGAGAGTATCGAGTGCCAGACCTCACGATCCTGACAAACCTGTCTTGCTTCCTTTACATTCATTACCCTTTTCGTACAAATAGGCCGGTTTCGGAAACTCTTGACACCACCCTTGGATAATATCCGATTGATCTGATTATGAAATGTCAGCCTTGGTCACCCCGGGTACTTAAGACATCCATCCACATTGGCATTGTATATCTGCTTTGTCAATCTTTTATCTGTCATTCTTTCCACATGACCGAACCAGCGGAGCATGCCCTTTCACATTTTAACACCAACACTTTCCCCACTCCTTCTCACTCCCACTCTTTCTCGGATCTCACTGTTACGAATGCGGTCAGCAAGCGTTACACCACCGATTTTCCGTAGCGTTCTCATTTCGACCGCATTTACTTTCATGCTCTTTCTGACATACAAAACTCTCTCTTCCATACAATAACATTGGGATAAGCACAGAATTATGCAAAGCGAGTCTAGTTTTTTGACTCAAAACCTCGCTTTGGAATAGCTTACCATTCACACTATTCCCTGCACTTACTCTCCTCTCTACATCCGCGGTGTACCTTTCATCACTGCTAAAAACACAACCAAGATATACAATTTCATTCACTTGTTCCAGCACTACATCATCAACCAAAACTCTTACATCTGTTCTGGCTACGTCTCTTTCAAACACCATTATTTTGGATTAATATGTGCCCGGTTGGCGATAAGCTTGCCTTGATCACTTGTGGGACTTAGTGTCTTCGACTAAAACTGGGCGCCCTGGTTATACTTCTGCTTTTTGGAGATACTGAATATACTAGACCAGGGGTGGGCAAATTACGGCCCGCGAGCCGGAGCCGGGCCGGGCCCTTGACAGGTTTTAATCCGGCCCGCCGAGGTTTTTTTTTAGAAAAAATATGAACCTCATTAAAAAAATAATGGTCGAAATGTTAAAAGACTATTGAAATTTGAACAAATAAGATACTGAATCGATACTTCAAACATATATATTGCGTATTTCATATGTTAAGACTTCATAAATAGATTTTATTTTAATAAAGGATTGTAAAATAATAGAAAAATGCCTTATGTTATCTTTAAACAACGTTTTATAATCGTAATATTTACTGCTATTTTTAGGTGTCTTAATAAACCGGCCCGCCTCAAGATTAATTATAATTTATTGGCCCGCCACTAGATTTTTTTTAATTTACCGGCCCGCGGTCAAAAGAATTTGCCCACCCCTGTACTAGACTGTTAGGAGCAAATAAAACTACGATATAAAAAGTAAACAAGAAAATAATTTATTAAAATAATAAGTCTATAAAAGCACTAAGAACGCTAGGTTCCCGATTTTTTCTTGTGGTACCATGATGATATTTGTTATAGGGATATGGTGTCGTTTCCCGATTGTAATAGGCAAAGCTGGGATGAGGGATATGTGTGGTTGTTTTAGATGTAAAGGGTTTGACCTGTGTCACTCCCACGATGTGTGAATTGGGTACTCCCACCAGACCAGGTCTGTAGGTCATATGGGGTTCTCCGCCTTGTTCATGAACGGGTTTCACATAAGCTATAACAAAACGAAGACAATATTTCACTGTATTAAAATTGTAATGGTTTCGACATCAATATAATTTAGATTTAATTGAAATTTGACAAGATGTAATAGTTTTTTAATTTAAAAAGGTTTTTTTCTTAAACTTTATTTACGTATAATAATATTAATAAGAGCAGGCTAGTTGGGTATTACTAGTTCTGCATTGAACCTACAATGTCTGGGTACATACGTGAGATAGTGAAACTGATTGCTGCAAATTATAAATTTTATTTGTTAAAATTTACGTACTTTTTCCTAAACAATATTTGTGAGCCACTAGGCAAGGAGTAGTCGTTCTTTTATAATGTAATCTTTCTACAAATAAATGAATTGAATTGAATTTTAGATAGAGCTGAGGTCTTATGGATTATATGCTGCACAACAAAATTAGGCAATAACCAAGGTCCAAGGTTGGGATGCTCCTAGACCACTAACTGTTTTTTTATTTGTCCATCATGATACGTGTGTTAAGTTGATTATTACGACTGAAATAATATTCTTAATCAGCAAGACTTTCAGTAACCCCCCGATAAATTCTATATGCAATAAAAAATCTGGATTGAAATCGGTTCATCCATTTCACAAACATACATACACACACAGACACGTCAAAATATGTATAACACCCCTCATATTTCGCTGGGGTAAAAATTGTGAACGTGTGAGAAACGTATTAAGCCAGTCATTCCCAAAGTGGGCAATAATGCCCCCTTGTCATCCACAAGGGGGCATTATTGCCCACTTTGGGAGCTCGAACTGGAGATCTCGAAGGAGGCGATAAGGGGCCCCGTAAAAATTGAAGGGCGATAGGTGAGTAGAAACTCAAACTATTTCATATTTTAAAATTCACTGAAATTAAAATCTAACTACACAACATTAATATTTACATCCTATACTATTGCAGAAATATAACTCATACGATAAGATAGGATAATGATTTTGAATAAAAGACACGCTTACGCTTGTAAAGTTTCATTATTGTTACTCTCTCTCTCTCTCCTAAGAAAAGTCTCGTTTAGAATACAATCTATACATGTAATAAATCTGAAGAAGGGTCAATTCTGTACATCGAAAATATTGAAAAAATTCGCAATTCGTATTGAAAAAATCCAACGAATTCGCGTACTCCGAGTCCAGACCCTAGACGTAATAACAGACAAGACTTAATAGACGAACATCGGAATTTTAGTTCTATTAGCTCAATAAAAATGTCAGACAAAATGGACACTATCTTTAAAGCCTTAAGGGTTGTACCAGACTTTGACGGAAACCCCCACGTCTTGACTCGTTTTATTAGCTTATGTGACAGAATTGTGATGACTTATTTTGACGTAACGCCAGGACATGACTTAGAAAAATTATCTCTGTTGAATGGAATATTAAATAAAATTACCGGGCCTGCCGCGAGATTAATAAACTCTCAAGGCATATCCGACAATTGGAACGGTATCCGTAGTGCTTTGATAAATAATTTTGCGGATCACCGCGACGAAACAGCATTGTATAATGACATGTCAATGCAGTCCCAGGGCTCTAGTACACCCCAGGAGTTCTATGAACGTTCTAATTCTATGAATATAATTCTATGAACGCAGGGGGTGTTACTGGATCGATACCAAACACAAATATGTGATTAAAAAATTTTTTGTCTGTCTGTCTGTATATTCAGGCACCACGTGAAAACTAACAGTTCGGTTTCGATGAAACTTAGTATAATTATACCTTTTTATCCTAGGCATTAAATGGGATACTTTTTATCCTGGAAAAATAAGTATAAAAAAATAAATCTTAATTTTTCAGTTTTCGCGAAGACCGATATCCGCGCGGACGGAGTCACGAGCGGAAGCTAGTTATAATTAAATTTCACGCGACACTTGTACGCGTTATTAAGGTTTTTAAGACAAAAAAGTAGGGGCTCTACAAGCTCAGGTTTTCAAAGTGGGCGTTAGACGAAATGAGTTTGGGAACTTCTGCAAACGTATTAAACATTAATTATATAATATCATTGAGAAGACGAAAATCTTTCCCTAGTTTTCTTACGTAAGGACTTGGATTTTTTGGAATTAAATATTTTAAGAATAGATTCGCTGTATCGAATAAAAAATAATAATCAAAATCGTTGTCCTCTGACTCTAAATTAGGACAAATCATTATTGAAACTCAAAAGTTTTAATGGCCGCCCAAAATGCAATTTTATGACTTGGGTCACAAAAATTATAATTGTGTCAACAAGGTGAAGGGAAGAGATATCAACGCGCTATTATGAATTGACTCATTTACCACAGACAAAAAAGCGGAAGAGGTTCTTAATTCAAAAAGTATATTTCTTTTACGTTAGACCATGCATAATTTTTACAAAGTAGACCGATTTTAATTATTAATTAGATAGAATAAATCCCAAAATTATCCTATTAATATTATAAATGCGAAAGTTTGTATGTATGGATGTATGGATGTTTGTTACTCTTTCACGCAAAAACTACAAAGCCGATTACGATGAAATTTGGTATGTAGGTAGCTGAAGACCCAGAATAACATATAGGCTACTTTTTATCCCGGAGTTCCCGCGGGATTGGGACTTACGCTGGTGAAACCGCGGGGCGCAGCTATCCTAATAATATTATAAATGCGAAAGTTTGTATGTATGGATGTATGGATGTTTGTTACTCTTTCACGCAAAAACTACAAAGCCATTACGATGAAATTTGGTATGTAGGTAGCTGACTGCTGAAGACCCAGAATAACATATAGGCTACTTTTTATCCCGGAGTTCCCGCGGGATTGGGACTTACGCGGTTGAAACCGCGGGGCGCAGCTAGTATCCAAATAAATTTTGAATAAAAATTATAACCCTCAAGGTAAGAGATAGAGGATGATTTGTTTTAAACGTATTAGTTTAATACTTAGTTCAGTTTATACCTCTAATTTCTCAGTCGCTTACAAATACAGAAAACAAAATTAAACTGCAAGGGTATGGTATCACCTAAAATTATAAAAAAAATAAACTTTTTACCAGAAACTTCGATAAGAAAGCAATAAAAAGTGACTTCTTGTTTTTAGAAGATACAACTTAAGAAAATTTAACTTACAACTTAATAAAGCTTAAAAGAATAAACAATTGTCAATAAACTTTTCATTAACCTTAATAACTAGTGAACGAAGAGCTTGTATTAAATTGAATAAAACAGCCCAATAGACAAATTAAAAACTAGTAATTATACCTAACTCAAACCAATATTTTTTTTGTTGGTCAGGGATATATACTTAAAATGAACACTCTATACAATAGTTTAAAAACTTTTTTAATAAGGTTAATATGTTTTTTGTCTTGAAAATTTAAGGTAAAAAATAAAAATATGAACTTCTTTTTTCGACTTATAATTTTTTTGTAAGAATAGTTTTTATGTGTCTTTTCATTAAACAAACAAAAACATTAAGCAATGCTTATATTGCAAATATGTAATTTTTTTATTTAAATTCTTGTTGTGATCGCGAAGTAGGTATCATGATTTTTTGCAAGATATTTTGGGAAATAATTTACAGTATATTTATTTTATTTATTTAATTTCTTTGTACACCAAACATACGTTACGTGTAGTCCTATTAATATAATAATTACGAAAGTTTGTAAGAATAGATGGATTTTGTTTCTCATTTACGCGTGAACTACTGACCGGAAGTAGGTGAAACTTTACAGGGATATAATTTATACGTTAGATTAATACATAGGCTACTACGGTATCGTACTAAAACAACTACAGAATTAAAACTATTCGAACGCAATACCGACTTCACTTTCCCTTGCGTTTAATTATTTTAACCGGCTTAAAGTTAGTATATTAACCAATTTCCTCGTCATTTCTGAACTAATTTAAAAAAAATCTATTTGAAAGAGTACCACCAAGTCTAGCTCTGATGACAGAGTCCGACAGAAATTAAGCAAAATACATATATGTCAGATATTATGTATCTATCTGTATCTAAGTATACAGAAATAGTGTACTTAGATAAAGTGTAAATTGTAAACATATATCTAATGCTATATCTAACGTCTTCTGTTCCTTGCAGTTTTTTTATTAATCTCACTTAAAGCTCCCTAAAAAACTAAGAAATTAAAATGAAAATTATATTTTAATCTTTCCAAGAAATTTTGCGACATTGTAGTTTGCTGATGATGATCTTTGACCCCCTCAGTGGTCAAGTGGCTAGCGCACACGCCTAACTACACCGACTAACCGCGAGGCTCGTGTTCGATTCCCGATGGGGGTATTCGTGTGATGAACATTTAGATGTCTGCATTTCCGGGTCTGGATGTTTATAAAGTTTATTCTGGTATCTATTTAAGTATTTCTTTGTATTAGTATCGTTGACTAACACCCACAACACAAGCATATAATTTGCTTACTTTGGGGTTAGATTCAATTTGTGTAACTTGTCCAAGGGATATTTTTTTATTATTATTATCTTTACAAAACACTAGTAAAAGTAGTTACTAACCTGACGGTTCTTGTTGCTGCGGTGGTCGATAACCATTGGTTCCAAAATATCCCCCAACTGGTGGGCGAGTTTGCTTCTGGTTGTATAACCCACTGGGCCTCCGCGTTGACGATTTGTAGATATTTTGAAATATATTAAAATGTCCATAAAATGGTCTGCCTTGTCTACGTTTTAACTTTGGTGTGACTAAAAAATAATAAAAAATAGATAAAGTATACTAGATACTATAATACTAATAGATACATTGTAATATTTTATCGTCCCGTAATACCAGACAGAGGGGTTACCATAATTTCTTAAAACAATACTATTTAAAAATACCAATTGTCACCGAGGAAAGACAAGTTAATAACGTATGCCATAAATTTGCATGTACAGGGTTACATCTAAAGCACCAGCCAAATTTTGAGAAGCGGTTTGGAATCGATAACACTTTTGAAAAAAAAATACTAGTGGTTTCACTTTCTATTAAAAAATTTAAAAAAATTGTAATTTTTATCCAAAGCAAAATACTAAATGCATGGTTATAACTAAACAAAGCATAAAACTGGTTCCTACCGACCGCAGTCGCATTCGCAAGCTGTCGACGTCATGACTCGTACTAAGTACGGCGAAGAGTGACAACAAGTAAAGCATTTTTGAGGACTGTTTTAATGAATGTTTATAAAAGTAAATATTACGATTTGGCAATATTATTTAAAATTCATTACCGTTTAAGCTTACACCCATAATATTAAAATTTGACCGGTTCTTTCAAAGTTACCCTGTTTATGTCGCCTCTGTGGTCTTAGCGGTTCTGTTGTTGGACTTGATTGCAAGAGGTCCCGGGTTCGAATCCCGGGTCGGGCAACAAAAAGAAAATTGGGTTTTTCCCAATTTTCTAATAAAAAAAAATGTTGCTCGGGATTGGAAATGTGCTCAGTTGGCGATAGGCTTGAGTTAGTGTCTTCGGCTAGTCGTGGGTGCCCTGGTTGTGCCTCTTTTCGGGGATGTGGGCGTGAAGATACTTTTTTTACCCTGTATAAGTGAACATTTATCAATATGGAAATAATAGCGTTCATGGATGAGCCCAAATAAATGTTTAAATAAGGAAGCACACCATGCCAAAACATGAGGAATAACTGAAATTGCATGACGCATTAAAATATTTTTTTTATGTGAGTAGTCAATGACCAAATCCATAGTACTCCTGATAAAAGACAACCTTGGCCTGTAGACATCACAGATGTTACGGGTACAGCGCTATCCTTATGCCGGGGTTTGAGGTCTAATAGAGTCATTAGGCGGCAGGAATAGGCAAGGCGGTGGATCCCTACCCGGACGGGTTGCTGCGCAGTACCACAGTCTTAATACTTATGACTTATTATAAGTAAACTAATTAAAATAAGTAGGTAGAATTCTTAATACTGTGGCAGTACTCTACCTTCTTGGTAATCTTACTGGTCTTGTGTTAAATTACCTATATTTTAACCTGTATTCACCTCTTACGAGCCTGATGTCTTTGTTAGGCGTTAAAGCTAATTCATTGAGTTAAGCACTCGTATCGCACTTATAAATTTTTACCCATACATATTACATATGGGTAAATGATGATGAAATGATATTAAATTTAAGCGAAATTAGGTATAATGCGACCAAATTAAAAAGTAAAGAGATAAAGTAAAGAGTGTCGCTAGTATAACTCGACGTGACTGCCTCGTTGGCTGAGAGATACTCGTAGCGTGACACGCTCTGCTCCACCGACAAACTGCAAGATTCGGGTTCGATTCCCGACGAGAGTGACGTTTGTGTGACGAAAAATGATGACTATATTAATGATGCGGCTGTTTATTATATTTATACTGGTATTTTTATCAGTATTTCTACAGATTACCACCCATACCATAGCACCACAAGCAAATCATTTGCTTACTACGGGTTTAGATCAATTTTTGTTATTTTTACATAGATTAAAGGATTAATTAATAGTTCATATTAGTATTGACTACTTTCTGAATAGTGTTTATAATGCATAAAAATCCATCTTAGTTTTTTTTAATTAAAATTATTATTTTAATTTAAAAATATATTATCAAGTGGGTTGACTTGTTGTAATGAATTAATTAATAAAATACACTTCATTAACGTTGCAACGCACAAATCCTTAAAAATGTAATGTCTTACTCGTATTTCAAGTAGATCAGTGGGTCAAAGTCATTTATATATAGCAAAAATGTAGCATAATAAATAATCTATTTATAACTTGTAACCATAGTCACAATTGTAACTAAATTTTTATACAACCTTGGCCTTGCCTACAGTTACTCCAAGCCACGATATTATGTTCAAGAACAAAGAAGCAGATGGGATTCCAGATTCTGACAGATTTGATTGGTCAAAGTAGTCAACGATACATCGCCAACATAAGGCTATGTCTTTAAGCCTCTTGCGTAAGTTGACCGGCTGCCCTAAACTCGAAATCATTACATGGCAGTGACGAGTACTAACTTAAGATGACATAAAACAAGGCGAGTCATGGCGACTTCGACCTCTTTTACAGTTTTTGACAAAGAAACTGTCTTCAACTTGCATCCTTTAAGGCTCTATCTCGTATTTATTACGAAAGATTTAGAATTAAATTAAACACAAGGAAGCAAATCAAAGACGATTCCAAAGACGGTTGTTGACATTCAAGCCAAGTCAAAGTAACTTGCCCGGGTAGAGATCCACCGCCTTATTTATTACTGCTATATTATGCTATATAATTGGTCGCCTCAGTGGGCTAGCAGTTCAGTTGTTCGACTTGACTGCATGAGGTACCGGGTTCAAATCCCGGGTAGGGCAACAAAAAGAAAATTGGGTTTTCGCAATTTTCTAATTTAAAAAAAATTATCGGGATTGGAAGTGCGCCCGGTTGGCGATATAGGCTTGCCACCTATCACAATATGGGA
>NJDD01002712.1:287359-298407 GCA_002245505.1 Calephelis nemesis
ACCATAACGTCAGATGCATGCGGTTGACTTGTTCCGGTTAGGAGGGTAATGTAGCCGGTAAACTTACTTTTGCTCGAGGCCTTACATACCGGCCTCAGTTTGGCAATGCACCATTACCATTTGGTGTCTCTAGGCGGCGTGAATTTCTTACCATCAGGAAATCCGTCTTCTTGTTTGCCTTCCATTATTATAAAAAAAACTAGCTGCTTTCAAAATAATTAAAAAAATATCTTCGTTTCTGAATCCCGGATATTATAGGTAGATATACAACCAGAACACCCACGATCGGATGAAGGTACTTTTATTTTTCATAATGTGATAAATGTCATACTTTTTAGATATTTTTATTTTAGCACTTGCCCTGTACTTGGATTAAAAGAAGAAATGAAGAAAAAGTGAGAGATCCGCTTGATACGAAAAAACACAGGTTCAAATCTTACCTAAAGCAAACTTTTTTCTTTCTTTAAAATTTGTAGAAAGTCATACATTTTGCCAACTGGGCCATGATTCAATCCCTGGTAACGGTGTTTTAGTAGAAAATTTAAAATATATATTGTGTAGTATCTGACCCGGGTATCAAACACAAGCACTCATATAGTCAACATCAATACCAAAACACTAGACTACAGATTTTGTTTGTAAACTATGTCAGGCTTACGTCAGAGCTTAAAACATCCCAAACTACGAGGCAGCTTCATCCAAGGCTAGTTTAACACCACTCCAATATTCATAAAAGAAATTATTACGGATTAAAATATAATTGATCAAAAAAACCCAACTACCAATGACTCACGATGGTAAATACGAATTAAATTTATCTATCAACATGTTGCAACAGCAGAATACTAAATAGGGATTTTTCGCAACATCAGTACCATTCAAGTGAATATGATGTCCATTTGCCAACACTTTCAAAATGAGACATGCCCAAAATGTAAATCCTGATCGCAATCATCCTTGGCAATTCCTATGATGGTATCAGCAGTTATCAAACATAATAATGCAAATCGGATCCTCTTTGTAACTCCGCTTTGACCGCCTCGTTGGTCCAGTGGCTAGCGTACACGCCTAATTACACCAACCAAATGCGAGGTTCGAGTTCGATTCCCGACGGGGACAGGCATTTGTGTGATGAACATTTAGATGCCTGCATTTCCGGGTCTGGATGTTTATTAACTTTATTCTGGTACCAATTTAAGCATTTCTATGTATTCGAGTGGTTGACTAACAGCCATAACACAAGCATATAATTTGCTTACTTTGGGGTTAGATTAAATTTGTGTAACTTGTCCAGAGATAGTATTATTACTACTGGATTTATTGGAAACTTCCAAGTCCAACTCCTTCTTTCGCTAATTCATAATACCAAAGTGGCGAACACTGCCTTAAAGGGGAAGAAAAATACTAAGGAGTTAGGTAATGTGTTAGTCTGTTAGACACTATTATTTTTATTGGAGAGGTCAGAGAACAGGTATACGGCCTTCCTGATCATTAGAGACAACCATCTCCTATAGACACCATAGATGCAGGGCCGTATTTATTTTTATTTATTTATTTATTTATTTTAATCTTTATTGTACACCATATTTCCATATGTTATACAAAAGGCGAGCTTAATGCGCTAACATTCTCTACCAGCCATTTTTGTATTAAAATACAAAATGCGTGGTTATAATGTAAACGCAGGCTGGTGACATCACGACTCGTACTAGGTACGATGTTGTGTGACAACAAATGAATGATATAACGCGGATTTAAAAATTGCCTATGTTTGATCTTTAGCTGTACGAGGGCCAAACTGAAAGTTTTTAGAACTGGCAACTTAAAAGCATTATATTGAAAAATAAGTTTAAATTTTGAAAATAGAACTCTTTACCAATAATATTGAGTATACATTTCATTCATTTGTCATTTGTTTTACGATTTGGCGGCAAATTGAAAATTGTCTGTGCACGTCAGAATGAATTTGAGCCAAGAAAATTTTCGTGCAATGATTTTTTATGACTTTCGATGTCATATAAGTCAACAAGAAAGTTATGATAGACTTCGATTGGCTTTTCACGATAAAGCCCCATCTCGTGCCACAGTTTACAACTGGTTTGATGAATTCAAACGTGGTCGAACTAATCTCACCGATGATTTGCCTGAGGGACGGCCTTCTACAGCGACGACTGAAGACAATATCAGTGTTGTGCGGCGTATGATAGAGACTGACAAAAGAGTGACCTATCAGCAGATTCGGACAAGTCTAGGCATAGGTATGAGTCAAGTGCACAAAATTCTCCATGAACATTCAGCGGTCAGGAAGCTTTGTGCCCGCTGGATACCGCATAATTTGACCGAGGCTCAAAAACTCCGCCGTGTTGATTGGTGCCGAGAAATGATCCAAAAATTTAACGGAGGTGACTCAAATGCTGTGTTCGACATACTAACGGGTGACGAAAGCTGGATTTACTGTTATGATCCGGAAACCAAAAGACAGTCTGCTCAGTGGGTGTTTCCTTCCGAAGAGTTGCCAACTAAAAGTTGTGAAGAGAGGTCGAAGTGTTGGAAAAAAGATGGTGGCCTCGTTCTTCGGAAAGACAGGTCATTACGCGACAGTTGTCGCGTAATGACCTGTCTTACCGATACGCGATCAGAAAACGGTTAATGCAGAGTGGTACACTAACAACTGTTTGCCACTTGTCTTGGAAAAAGTTCGAGAGAAACGACCTCGCAGCAGGATCCTCCTTCATCACGACAATGCCTCGTCGCACACCGCCAGGCAAACGATCGACTATTTGGCGACCTCAGACGTGGAATTACTGGGTCACCTGCCGTATAGCCCCGACCTCGCACCCTGCGATTTTTATTTATTCCCGAAAATAAAAGAAAAACTTCGAGGAAAACATTTTATGGACGCCGAAGAAGCAGTGGCTGCGTTTCAAAACGCCGTCGAAGAGACCCCTAAGGCCGAGTGGGCAAGGTGCTTTTCTCAATGGTTCCATCAAATGCAGCGATGTATTGATGTAAATGGACGCTATTTTGAAAAGTTATAATAAAACTAATAACTTGCTAAAATGCTTAGTTTTTGATTTTCTAAGAACTTTCAGTTTGACCCTCGTATGTATATCAAATTTCTTCAAAATCAGTTAAGTTTAGCCTTGGAAGAAATCAAAAAGAGAGACGAACTCTTGGATAGCCTTTCTCATTTATAATACTACTATGGATCAATTTTATTTTTAATAATCGCCTCTGTGATCTAGTAGTTAAGCACTGGCTTCGACTACACGAGGTTCTGAACAAATAGATACGTGATTTTTCTTTTTTTTTTAGTAAAACAATTTGATCCAGGATTGGATAAAAACCTGATGACTACCTATAGGTTTGCCAAATAGGCACTTGCGACGATCTTCGGGTAATCATGAGCGAAGATAATGATTTTTACTTAGATTGTTTTATCGTCGTCACCTATGTACTAACATACATAATTCGATTTGTATGCGGTAAATATCATTGAAAGTCACCAAACATTTTTATTGTTTTTCTAAGAATATCAATGCCGTACTCCAGAAATTCACTTAATATACCGATAACACCACCACGGTGGCAACAATCAGGATTTTGATAGGCGCTACAGTTCAAAACTGACAGACGAGGAATATTTAATATAAGTACTCCCAAGTAGTTACTCCAAAGAATATAATAATATACCTACCTATACAGGACACTCTTTAACAAGAGAAATATTTATTTTTATTTCTTAGTCTATCTGATCCAAAAAATAAAAATAGATATTTATCAACAAATAAGTTAAAGTTATTTAGGTTTGATTAATTTAAATAGTAATAAATAAATATCCCTGGACATATTGCACATGTTGAATCTATCCCCAACGTAAACAAATTGTAGGTACTATAACTACTAATCTGGATTAGTAACGAATAGATAAAAATACTTTTAAAGATATCAGAATGATTTTTATAAACATCCAAACCCAATAATTCAGACATTTAAATGTTTAATACACTAATGTCTGCCCCCGTGGAGAACCAAACCCGAGTTTATACCAAGATACCTACCAATATTTTACCGAATGTAACAGTTTGTAACACTTTTTTCATTTTTACTTAATTATTCTTTATTATAAGTAAAATTAATATAAACTTAATTGATTTAAAGATATATTTTTTGAATTATTTAATTATATTGTAGTTGATTTGAATTGAGTTTTTTTTTTCAAAAACATTATCCCGAAATCGGCAAATCTAGTGGTTTTTTTTTTCTGCAAAGTGGCATTACTGAGTGTCAGTTTCAACTTTCCATCTGGATCTGATTCTCATCTGTCAAACACAGGTCTGTCAAATTTCCAAAATAACCTTTGTTGTCGATTTTATTGATCGGTAAATTATATTAATGAATAAAAAAATACAATAATAATAATAATGGCTAAACGTCCATCGAAAGTGTACTTAGGGTACGAAGGAGAAGTTATTGTTGATAAAAATCAAACCAACTTAGACTACACAGTTAACAAAATAGGAGGGCTACCTGTAAGTATAAATTGTTTTTTGAATTTTGTACATCTATATGTCTGTCTGCTTTGTCAAATAAAGTTATTTGGTGACCGCGCTAACCCCTTCAAAGGTCTGTTTAAAAAAAGTGATCAATAATCGACTCTTGCTACCAAATTTCCTCACGATTAATGCGTCAGTGTAGGCGTGACAAAATACATTCAAATATAATCTTGACCCCATAAACACATTTTCATATTTATAAAATGAACAGGAATGGGAAGCGTTTCTGTAAATAAGTCTTCAATTATTTTTTTACAGAATTGGCCACATTCTTCTAATACCCAGTTCTCTAATAAATGCCCAATGTGCAACTTACACAGATTATTATTGGTGCAATGTTACGCACCACTTGAAAATTCAGTTTACCATCGCACATTGTATATTTTCGCCTGTATCAATCCAAATTGTTGGATCCAATCTGAAAGGTTAGTAAATAGATATAATGAGCAATAGTATAAATATACATTGTGTTTATAACACACATAATATATATCTAAATACCAAATTAAAAGATGAATCTTATGTATTAACATTGGTCACTCATGGGTGAAATCAGTGTGCATTGTAGATGTTAAAATATATAAAGATAGAACATTGCTATCTAACATGTGTATTTCCATACTAAAATTTGCTTGAAAAGATTCTTATTTTTTATTTATTCTAATGTAATGTAATTCTAATGTAATTAATCTATGAGCAAACATAAATGATACATGAGTGATGATGTAGTCTAAGATCAAAGAACCCGTAGAAAAGTGCCTTTGTTTTAGTGTAAAGATACTTATTTACAAGTTAATGTAAATGTTTTATTTAAATTGTCATTAATATTTATTTTATTAGTTTTTCATTTTCAATGTTTATTATGATTTTCCATTAATTTGAGTTTTTATCTTTCCAGTTTTTGTTTATTTGGAAAATGATTATTTTAATAAAGCTATTTGTCATATTGGTTGATAATCATTATGTAAGTCAATATTTTGTTGTTTAATATTATAATATTGTTTCAATGTAGAAAACAATAAATTTTGTTTTGTTTTACAAAGTTGGAGTTGTGTAAGGAGTCAAATTCAGGATGAACCAAAGACATCAGAAACAGTTGTTGCCATTCCGAATGTTGAAACTAATATGAGTTGGTGCCAAGGTTCTGATGAGTGGGATGAAAATGACAATGGTGATGCTAGCAATGGAAATGTTATGAGTGTGGACAATATGCTTAGTCCTAATAATGCCATGCATAGGTAAATATTTACTACTTTTTTAAGATATGTGTATGTAGAAGCAAAAGAAAACATTGCTTCTTACCTTAAAAGCTATGGCCACTAGCTCTCTATTAATTTTAGGCCTGGGGATATGATGAACTATTGCCCCGCCAGTGAAATACCCAGTTTTAGTAGATTTCGAAATGTAGGCCAAGAGACTTACTCAAGAGGCTTAAAATTCCATGTTATAGTTGGCTATGCAAGATTAACATCTTTGGTGTCTATATTTGGCTTACCTATATTTTTTACCATCAAAAATGCCTATACAATAAAAAATACTTGTTCCTGGAAATTGTGATATGCTAGTTAGTTTACTTTATAATTTTGTTTATGCTTCAGTAGTTAATATAGACATGGGACTACATAGGTACTCAGATGTTAGATGTGCAACATATAAGGACAAGCCTCATAATAAACAAACTAATATGTACAAAGTAGAATATCTCAATTTATTTTGCGATACTTTATTGTCTATCAGTAAATAAAGACTACCAAGTTATAAAAAAAGTTTGATAAATGTAAGATAACTAATTGTACTTTTGTATATAGTTAACTTACATTAACTAACTGTGTAACTATATAAAGTTGTGGGACACCAAGTATCACATTTCACAATATATGTTTTCAATATAATAAAAAAATGGGGCCCCTTTTGCCCTAGAAAATGATAGTCTGATAGATATATTACTGTTTGACCCAAATCATTTTAGGGTTGCATGCTGATAATGTTATTTTTATGTTTTCTCTGTGTTAACAAACAAACTACAATTAAGTACATATAAATATATTTTGATTTTCAGAATATCAGATGAAGAGGATGAAAGTAATTCTTTGGATATAGAAACAGTTGAACAAGCACTGGGCAATTTACAAGTTTTTGATGCACATAATGCAAATATGTCGCCAGTTCAAGGTAAGATACATTTTTTTTTATTATTTACCAATATACTTAGATTTTACAATTTTCGAAAGTACACATGTTATTTCAATACTGGTACCATTATAATATTTTACTGAAATAAATTTTGTTCTAGCAACTTAATTAGTTAAACCTTTATTTTTAACCCACTAAAAAGAGTGGTGTTATGTGTCAGTGTGTCTGTCTGTGGTATCATGACATTTGAACTAACTGACCAATTTTAATAGATTTTTTCTTTTGAAAGCTAATGTGATAGAGATGGTTCTTAGCTACACTACATAATACAGGCTTTGTAAGGTGTTTATTAAAAAAAAAATTCAGATGTATTTATATTTTATAAACACTGCAATTTGCAACTAAATCATAAGAAAATAATGTAAGTTTAGTATAAGCAGCAGGGTTTTACTCTGCAGTTTATATAGACTCTGAAGTCATAGCTTCTAAAGGACCTCATGCTAAAATCATTAGTAAAAACATATATCTAACTTTTATTTTAAAGTGATATGATTTCAGCTACGTGTTAATTCAGCTTAAATTTCAACCGATTTCATAAGTTGCAGTTTTGACTCATATGCAGGAATTTTTAAGTAAATCAAGCATTATGAGTCTTTGTTATACTTTTTAACATGCAAGTTTACTTCCATTTTGTACATCAGTGCTAATCTTCTGTCCAAAATACTATTATTTATTCTGTGGTATATGACAGAAATTTCATGAAGCTTTGTTACCTTATCTGAATCTATTACGGCCACTTGACACTTGTTAGAACATATTCAGAGTGACATTCTGAGAGTTATATGAATTTGTTACATAAGATTATACTTGTTGATATAGTTGTTATTATTTGTGTGGATCCTAACTTCACTCTCTGTTGGCCTACCAGTGGAGTGGTGCATAGTGCCAATAGGTATTAAGTTCGCTTTTTGTACAAACTAATATTGTTTAATATACAATCAAGTTAATTAAATATAATAAGATGAAGTTATCTTTAAAGTCGGGTCTTAGTGAAAAAAGGATTGGTTGTGCATTCTTAAACCAAAGAATGTACAACCTGTCTTTTTTCACAAAACTCATTAAAATTAATCCATGTTAGGAGCTGTGGGTGCTATTGGAGCGCCAACTCCTGCGGCAGAGCTTGAGGGTGGGGATGAACCTGGGCTGGTAATTGTTGATACGCCCACTAAACCCACAGATAACGTTGAGGCTTTGTTAAACCAAGTAAGACTCTGCTTCTTAGTCCTTATATTTTCTTTAATTCCTTGAAACCTTAAAAACTGTTCTACAGTTTGAGGACAGTACTCAACGTGCATACAGTTCAGTAACAATTATTTTACTAAACAAATTTTTATTATCTGTACAAATAAGTACATATTAATAATATAGAAAATATATATTTTTTTAAATTATCTAATATGAAATAACATTGCCCGTATTTTTGACATGTGCCCAGTGGGCATTAGTTTTGTTGCCTATAACAATGAGGAACTTAGGCCTTGACTCTTGCAAAACTAATGAACCGGCCATTGGAAACAGCTGCGCAGGGGTAGGTAACGAGCGATGCACTCCAGCCAAGCGGTGACTGCCCGCGCCTACAAGAAGTTGAGTGTTAGAAGTAAATTTGAATCAAAAACATGTTGAATCAGAATCAGAATAATCTTTATTCACATGAACCATACAAGTGGTATTTGTGCGCGTCGACATTTTTTAAACTACCACCGGATCGGAATCGCGGCCTCACACTGAGAAGATCCGGCGAAAGAAACTCAGCGGGCTTGTCTTTTTTTCAATAATAGTATTTACAATATAGTCCAGATTAAAAATACAAATTACAATCTAATTTTAACTTAAACAAAAGGTACAAAAAAAATTACATTACAAATTGCAGTGGGAGATTGAAACCTCTATTCCCAAGCATGTTCATCTTCCAATGTTGTCGCCGTTGTTCAGAAATTTCGTTCGCGAAAGAGGCCTTAGTCACTTAGGTTTGTCATGGGTGTGTCTACACCTAGGGCACCGTCATGCTGCCCGGAGTGTATCGAAAACCTACCTATAAGTTTGCAGTTTCCTACTTGATGACAGTACGGAACCCTTTGTGCGCGAGTCCGACTCACACTTGGCTTGTTTTTTAATAACAAATAAATCAATTTCAGACAGCTGAAATCCCACCAGACATAAGGAGTCGACTTATGAGTGGTCCATTACAATTTGTCCCAAAATATATTTATGTTGAAGAAGAATGGAAGAAATCACTTAATAACGATGACAAAGTAACTGAGTTACTCAATAAATATAGGAGGGAAAATGGTAAGTTATATGACTTTACTGTTTCCCGACCGGGATCCATTGTATGGAATAGACCATTTGCCTCTTTGCCAGACAGCTCGTAAAAGGCGAGCACAGGTTACACGCGTCACTACCAACAAGATCACTGGTTTTAGCAAGTTCCCAGGTAGGATTTACCGCTTTATCTATTCCTGCTGCCATATTGACATTGATATGTTCCGGTCCAGTTGGTTTGGACTTGCAAAAGTGGACAAGAGGCCTAAAATCCCGGCCACATGACAGCGACAGCGACGTCGCTGATGATATAGATAGATCATCTATGGTATCTAATCTACGGGTGTCTTACCATCAGAAGCGTCAGGTCATTTTTGCTGTCCAGTGCTATTAAAAACCTAAATTAGTCATTCAATTGTTTTTTTAATTAAACAAAAATCAATAAGACAGCAAATACGCACACAGCTCTTCTCATCCGATTCTAAGAGACAACCATGTCTTATTGATGGTCTGCTGCGTAATGTTCAAGTCTACGGACACTCCTACCCTTCGAATCGGAACATGATGGTTGCAAACACTCATTATGATAGAAATAGAACTGATCCACTTTTGGGTTAGGTACTACCTGGACAAGCTGCTACATAGCACTCAACCATCCTGAGTCTTGTTCAAGGGCAAATGTGATATGTAATCACCGATTTCAAATGATTTTTCTAATTTTGGCCAGCCATTACATAAAACCTTTACATAAATAAATAAATATCCCTGGACTAGTCACACAAATTGAATCTAACCCCAAAGTAAGCAAATGATATGCTTGTGTTATGGGTGTTAGTCAACGATACTAATACATAGAAATACTTAAATAGATACCAGAATACATTTAATAAACACCCAGACCCGGAAATGCAGACATCTAAATGCTCATCACACAAATGCCTGCCCCCGTCGGGAATCGAACCCGAGCCTCGCGATTCGTCGATGCAGTTAGGCGAGTACGCTAGCCACTCGACCAACGAGGCGGTCAATAGTAGGTACATAGTTCATAAAATGATCAATTCTAAAATCTGACCACAACATTTCTAATTTTATTAAATTGTTACTAGAGATCGAAATAGGGAATATTGCTGATGCTGTCGCTGGTGGGGGGTCAGAAGAAGAAACTTACGAAGAGACGTTGCCATTACATGGTGACAAACTGTTCCACGCATTTTTGACACGTTTACAACAAAACCCGGAACAGATTCTCAGGTATGTTTTATATCCTCCATTACTTCTCAATAAATGTCTGATTATACTCTTAATACATATCTTCATCGGGATAGATGAGAGTATCGACGAGATACTGGCAGACCTGCCTGGCTTCCTCCACATTCATAACCATTTTTACTTAAATACGCCGATTTGTTAATACACAAAAAAATTACAATGCACTAAAGTTTAATTTATGTTTAGATACGTTACGCAAATTGTCTTAATCTAAGACAAAATACTGTGTCTTTTTTCTGTGATGTTCGAGGATAACGCTATGTTCTACAAACACACAAATATATATATCCAGTTGTTTACCTTCGACTTTGGCAGCGTAGAATGGTTATGATTTTTATTTTATAAAAACATTCATCCTCTATAATAGACTGTAATAGTCCGGTGTTATTGGCAGAGTAATCACATAACAAAGATAAAAAATATAGTTGAATTGATAACCTTCTCCTTCATAATTTCATTCATTCATTTATTAATTCATTTGTCATCGCTGTACATGTAAAAGGTTTTTGGTATGTAAAAGGTACTTATGAAAGAAAAAAATTTTGTGAAACAATAAAATTAAGAAAACTTAATGAAAGTATAAACTATATAACTCCTTAATGAAAGTATGCACCTAATTTCATGAAATTTGGCACACATAGAGGGTAACTTAGATAAACACATAGGATAGCTTTTATCCCGAAAAAAATTTCTTGTGGGACCATTAACCACGCGGGCATCAGCTAGTTTCATATAAATGTCAGATTTAAAAATAGTAAATTCGAAACA